>JAOUQT010055715.1:0-10675 GCA_025769995.1 Xyliphius kryptos | reverse complement strand
CACACATATACACACACACACACACACACACACACACACACACACACACACACACACACACACACACACACACACACACTTACACGCACACACCCACATACACGCACACACACACAAGGTGGGAACTTGCACATTTCGACCTCTCTCTCACATTTTCATTTAAATGCGTGATAGCACTGAAGACATATCTACACAACCGCTTTTTTATCAAACTGGTCCCAATTTAGATAACACATCTACACTGTAGTTCCACTTTCTCTCATTTCACTTCCCCTCTATCTATCAATCTGTCTGTCCATCTCCCCATGTGCCTTTATCTCTTCAGCGCTGTACATCAAACGGGGCAGAAACAGTATGCTAATGATGTCAGTGCCCGAGAGCCTTCCAGCAAAATACTAAATCAAAAGAAATGAGATGGAGGCGTGTTCAGAAAATGAACCACAAGCACAATTGGTATTGAATCTGTCGCAGGATGGCATGTTGGAAAGCTCCAGGGAATCAGGGACCCAACCACATGAGATAGAACATCACTTGATAAAGTTTATTAAGACTATCATAATGAAAACAATGTATAAATATCTCAGGGTATGTGCCACTCATTCTACACCACACTTTACCTTGGATACCATACCACAGAGAGAACAGAACCCAACCCTGGCATTGTTTAATAATGAGGCTTTGTAGACTATTTGCTGTGATTCATTCCAATCTTATAATCATTGTTCAGGTTACAAAGACTTCGGGTCGAGAGTGGGACAATTTTTATAGACACTAAACAGTCCATTCGCACAGCACAGCCAGCTCCTATAGCTCAACGGCGTGGTCATCGCTGCCCATTTGCTTTCGTCCTATTGATCTGTGTCGTTACACAAAGGGGTAGTGCCTCATTGATTAATGTCTTCGACTGCACTGAAGCCATTACACGCTCAACCACCCTAAGTACCCACGTACACACATAAGCTAATTATCACTCAGTAGTGTTATACACTCATGCGCATTTAAAAAATAAAACACAAGTTGTGCTCTGATCCATGAAGGGACATCGAAAACCATTACCCCACTGTGTTATGTGTTTCAAACAGGCGAACAGAAGGTCAAAACATCTGTCGGATAAAAGATATTACATCAGAGTGACGCCACAGTGGTCTTTACTTGGGTTCTTAAAAAAGTTGGATTTTACATTGTCTCTTTATTTAAATTTCTGAATCCTAACCCTTCTTCTTACTATATATGTTAATTTTATTTAGATTTTCTTTTTCTGTTAATAAGCAGCATTTACAAAAGGTATTATTTATCAAAGCACCAATCACTCCAGTATCATCAGGAACTATTCACTTAAGCATCATTCTCCAGCACTGTAATTACCGATGCATGAATTCATCATTAACTAAAGCACCATTTATTAAAAAGGACCTTAACCAAAATGCATGTATACAATATACAGTGCTAATCAAAATTTTTGACACACCCCTTCATGCTCCATTGTCTATTTTCTCCATTTAACACATAGATGTTTTTTTTAGTTGTACAATTACAGCCTGTAGTACATCTGTTTCCTTTTTTGTAATTCCCATTGGTCAGGACCATCACAGAATATAATTTGGGTGGTGGGCAGTTTGTCTGATATGCCGTGACATGCAGTGAGGGGGTTTTGGTGCAGCAGTGCTGCTGTAGTTTCATTTAAACACCTCAGTGACAATGAGAATAATGCACCATCCAAATAATACCTACTCTGTGGTGATACAACCCCTGGAAAAAAGTTTGGAATCACCAGTGTGGGATGAGCACTCATCTAAAAGTGCAACTTATTGGCTTTCAGAAACACTAAAAGAAATTAAAAAAACATTGTAGAAACAAAGTAAATGTTACTTTTATTGAGTAAGCATAGGGAAAAAATATGGAATCACTCAATTCTGAGGAAAAAATGTGTGGAATCACTCAAATTGGAGGTAGAAAATAAGGACACACTCAGTCAATTTCCTTTCCCTAAATGGACATCTGCCTTAGATTAGATCTGCTCGTTAGTCTGCAGTTAAAAACACCTGCAGTCATGACAGCTTGGGGGGCTGCTGGACGAACTGGAATGGCAAGGACCATGTCTCAAACAAGAGAAGTGTCTCTTGAAACAAAAGAGAGGATTTGGTAAACTTCTTAAAGAATGTAACTCTTCATGCACGGTTGCTAAAGATGTGGGCTGTTCACAGTCAGCTATCGACCAAATACAAACAGCATGGGATGGTTGTCAAAGCCAAGCGTACTGGTCAATAAAGAAAGACCTCAAAGCGTCAAGACAAAGAACTTAAGGCCATTCGTCTTGAAAACCGAAAAAGTACAACTAAACAGATGAAGCATAAATGGGAGGAAGCTGAAGCCAATGTTTGTGACCGAACCGTAAGAAATTGCCTAAAGGAAATGGGATTTCAATGGTGATGATGCTGGAACTTTTGTTTGGTGCCGTTCCAGTGAGATTTATGAAGAGGACTGTCTGAAGAAAACAACCACATTTCCACAGTCCTTGATGATGTGGGGCTGCATGTCAGGAAAAGGCTATCAATGCACAAGTTTGCATTGACATTTTGGACAGTTTTCTCATCCCTTCAATTGAACAGATGTTCGGAGATGATGAAATAGTTTTCCAAGATGACAATACATAGGGGAAAAACAGTGAATGCATTCCTTGGAGAAAGACACATTAAGTCAATGTCATGGCCTGCAAATAGTCCAGATCTCAACCCAATTGAAAACCTGTGGTGGAAATGGTCCACATGAAGGCTCTGACCTGCAAAGCTGATCTGGCAACGGCTATCAAAGAGAGTTGGCACCAAATTGATGAAGAATACTGTTTGTCACTCAAGTCCATGCTTCAGAGACTGCAATTGAGTGATTCCATATTTTTTTCCCCTTGCTTGGTCAATAAAAGTTACATCCACTGACTTCCACAATGTTTTCCCTTCATTTCTTTGAGTGTTCCTGAAAGCCAACAAGTTGCACTTTAAAATGACCTTATTATTGCATCATGTTTTTGTTCTATAGAATTAAATGTCTGAATGAGTGCTCATCCAAGACTGGTGATTCCATACTTTTTGCCAGGGGTTGTGCTATTGGAGTCCTGGTCATTAGAAGAGAGTACACAATATGTATTGTTGTCTACAAACAGATGGACAACAGTCTGTCATTGTAGAGCTACAAAGTACATCTACATGATAAGTGGAGAAAATAGACAACAGAACAAAAATGAGGCGTGCCCAAACCTTTCCCTGGTACTCTACCTCTGTGTTCACCTGAATTCAACCTGTCAGCACAATGCCATCGATAGAAGGCAAATGCTCGGTGTTAAGAGAGAACCATTTTTATCAGGTCATTACACCAAATTGCTTGTGTAGCAGCAAACTTAACCTAAAGATCACCTTTGAATTCTAAGGTCTGCAAGTGAAGAGCCAGTTACAAGAGAGCTCATTGGAATAAATGACATTGAAATAATGGCACAGTCGATAGCAGTATTCCTCCAGATAAGCAAATCGATAGTGTGATAAGCACCATCTTCCGTTGCCAAGCATAACTGGCACCATATTTTATGCCAAATGTGTCGCGAGCAAGCAAAGTGACTCATCTAACAGGCCGCTCAGCCAACTGACCAACTGAAAAGAGATATGCGATTATTTTACGGCTGCCAGCATCATTTACAGCTCAGTACTTCCAAACTGACACAGAAAAAATAGCAGTAGAGGAGTTTATTTTAAATGCATGTGAGAATGCTGTTAGGTTTAACCTTTGCATGATGCAAATGGAAAAAATCTATAAATGTTCTATAGTTTCTTTATGACGTGTATTTATAGTCGACTGGTATCAGTATGATCGTATGGTATCCTAATAGATCCACTCAATTTTATTAGCTTTACTTCCTTGTTTTCTGCCTTATTGTCATTATATCAGCTTCACTGACCATAATAATGGACTTTGTAATTCTACATACACACAGACTGTAGTCCAGCTGTCTCAATGTTAGTCCTCTTTATACTAGGACAATAATTAGGACCACCATCCTGCTGCTATTTGGGTGGTTGCTCATGTGATGGTTAATTCTTTTTGCTTAAAGCAATTTCTAAATTTATTAGTATGTGGATGTTAGTCATTAATATTATAAAACGCATTACTGCTCATCTGTTTTTTTTTTTCTTTTTCTGGCTTTCATGTAATCACACCCCGGGGCATGATGAAAAGACATTACAAATAGTGTGTAGTAAATTAAAAGTGTTTAATATATAAATAAACCTCCTCACATTATTTCTAATAAAGGGTAAATGTAGCTTTATTGGAGGTCGCCATTGGATTGTTTGTGTGCTCTTGTCTCACACCATGCACGTCAGAAAAGCATATAGTTGTTATGTTTCTCCTCTTATAAAAGTGGGTCTCCTGATGGAGCAAATACTGGTGTGGTGCAGGATAAATATAGAGAAAACAACGTCTCTGCACTCATAATGTGTTTTAAACCGACAGCGCTGACCCAACAACATGTATTAGGTTAACTTGTGCCTATGTAACCGCCTTCAAATGAACACTGGGAAAACTAAGCAGTTGGTGGCGGATTTCCGCAGGCACAGTCGCACTCCAACAACACCGGTGAACATCCAGGAAATGGACATAGACATAGTGGACTCTCATAAGTGTTCACCTCAACACAAATCTGGACTGGTCAGACACTGCTGCACACTATGAAAAAGGCCAGAGCAGACTGTACCTGCTGAGGAGATTAAGGTCATTTGGGATGCAGGGGTAACTCCTAAGCATGTAAATTTCCCTACTTGGGACAAATAAAGGCTTATCTTATATTATCTTATCTTATACCAACAGCAAAAACCCAATGCACACATCCACTACAATATACATATATTCGTTACACCATGTACACATTAATTACACTACACACACACAGGCACCATACATACAGCCACTACAATACACATATAGCCAGTCAATATCAACAATCTACATAAAGCCATTACACAACACATATAGCCACTACACCATACACACACAGCCAAAACACAAAACACACAGCCACTACACTATACATAAAGTCACTACACTATATAGACAGCCACTACACTATACATGTAGTTGCTATACCATGCACACAGTCACTACATCATACATTAAGCCACTAGACTATACACACAGCCACTACACTACCCATATAGCCACAACACCATACATAAAGCCACTACACTACACTTATAGCCACTACACCATACATAAAGCCACTACACTACACTTATAGCCACTACACCATACATGTAGTCGCTATAACATGCACACAGCCACTACACTATACATTAAGCAAACCAAACAACAACATGAAGTCCAAGAATATCTCCAAGCAAGTCAGGGACAAAGTTGTAGAGGAGTATAAGTCAGAGTTGGGTCATAAAAAAATATCCAAATGCACCATCAAACGCATTATGAACAAATTGAAAGAACATGGTACCACAACAAAACTACCAAGAGGGGGCCGCCCACAAAAACCCTCAGACTGGTCAAGGAGAGCATTAATTAGAGAGGCGGCACAGAGAATAAATGTAACCCTGAAGGAGCTCCAGAGTTTCCAAGCAGAGAATGGAATATCTGTCCATACGACCACAGTAAGCTGTACACTCCATAGAGCTGGACTTTATGTAAGAGTGTCTGAAAAATACCTTTACTTACATTCACAAATTGAAAGGCTTGTTTTGAGTTTGCAAAAAGGCATGTGGGAGATGTATGGAGAAAGGTAGTGTGGTCAGATGAGAACAAAACTGAACTTTTTGGCCACCAAGGAAAACACTATGTCTGACGCAAAACCAACACATCTCATCACCCCAAGAACACCATCCCCACAGTAAAACATGGTGTTGGAAGCATCTTGCTAAAGGGATGTTCTTCAACAGTAAAGACTGGAAAAGTGAGTTGAGAAGAAGATGGATGGTGCCAAATATTGGGACAAATATTGGGACATTCTTGAGCAAAACGTTTGTGTCTGTCAGTGATTTGAGACTGGGATTGAGACTTACCTTCCAAAAGGACAATGACCCAAAGCATACTGCCAAAGCAACATTCAAGGCGTCTAAGAGGAAACCATTAAATGTACTGGAATGGCCACTTCACGGTGGCTTTAGTGGTTAGCATGTTTGCCTCTCAGCGCTGGGGATTCCCAGTTCGAATCTCAATCTGGGTGGAGTTTCCTCTCACATTCCAAAAACATGAAGGTAAATTAAATGCTATAAATTGCCCTGTATAGTGTGTGGATGTGTGTGTGGATGTGTGAGTGAGTGTGTACCCAGCGATTGGATTGGCGCCCTGTCCTGGGTGTATCTGCCCAGCGCCTGAGACGTTCTCCCCTGGATGGGCATGGGGAACACCCCCGCCCCCCGCCGCGACCCTCATAAAGGAATAAGCGGAAGATAATAAATGAATTAATGAAATGTTGAAAGTTGTACGCATGGTCTGTAAATTAAATAATGCATACCCTCAAATTATCCATTTGAATTCCAGGTTGTAAGGTAACAAAAGGTGAAAAATGCAAAGGGGGTGAATACTTTTGCAAGTCACTGTATATAGCCACTACAACTTACATATAGCAACTACACCATACATAGTCACTACAGTATACATTCACCCACTACATCATACACAAAGCACCTACATCATAACACTGCCCTCTTCTTTTGTAATCAATGTTAAATAACTCTAGTAAATTTTCAATAACATCCAGATGCGAAATGATAGGCAGCTACTATCTGAATGAAAACAAACAAAAGTTAATCACACACAGTATCCCCGCCAATCACATTAACAGAAAAAGGATTTATTGCAACCTTCGCAACCTTGTCGTTTCTTGAATGAAGGTGTGAGGATGAACATGCCGAAACGTTCTTAGTGGGCCGCGCCTGTTACTTATGCATCGCTAGAGACCATCTGTGTCTCATGTGCACAGGATGCTGCAGTGTTCATCCTTGAACTGACTTCTGCAGAAAAGTTCCTTCTTCAGTGTTCACATACTGACAATTTGCACTGGCAGAGGGGAGACGAGCACCATGGCACAAAGCTGCAGGCAGTCGAGCTACGGGAATGGATCAACCAGGCACATGCAAGTTTCTAAGTATGGAATATGGTCATAATAAAATCCATGCAGACCTTTGCTTTAATTAAGCATCCCATCAGCTTACAACAGGGGGCAACGATTTGCTTTAATCTCCTTGATGTTTCCTATTAGTGTTAGACCTGACCTGTCTATCTGCTCAGACAAAAACCAAAAAAAATCCATGCAGAGTACTTAGAAGCAAGAGTCGTTCAGTTGGGGTGCCTTTATTTCAGACATGCTTCATGTTCCTATTGTCTGAAGCTGAGCAGAATGCGTTTATCAAATTCACTCAAGCAGCGCACCACTGGCATAATCATAATTTGCAGCTCAGCCGAGGGCGAGCAAGGGAAACACTTTTTAATCCCTGTGATTTGGGACACAGCTCCTATGAGTATTGGTAGAGAGGAGAGAGGCAAGCAAGTTGTAGATTAAATGGTGCTGGATTTTAAAAGACGTCACTCTCACAGTGGGCGACAAAGCGGCACTTTTGGAGCAGTGAGGCATTATTTATCACATTGGTGCTGACAGGCAGCAGGAAGCCAGCCCTGTTGTGTTCAGTGGAAAAAAAATGAAATCTGTAGCTCATGGGGTAGAAGTTTGTGACACATCTAGACTGTAATGGAAACCACACACTGTATATATGCACACATTCAATTCCAACGAACAAATATGAACAACAAATAATGTAACACCTGCTAAAACCTTCCCTGATGAAAAAGTTATTTTGGCCCACATCCCTCATTTTCATCCGGTTTCCTTCCGGAATTAAATGATGGAGGACTGCTTTCAGTTGCAAGATGTGGGCCACATACATACCAGAGTAGGACCAGGCAAAAATGGCTCACATGTTGGAAACACTGCTTTACCAGATGGGAACCAGATGTGTATTGAGACTAAAGGACCATATAAGTGTTTTAAATGTTGGTCGCTTTTGACTCCTGTAGGTAGCAGTACCATATCTCCAGTGGTGGCCCACGGCCACATTTGGTATATGAGCTTTTATTACATTACATGTTAGGGTTACAAGGGTCTTGTATTTTCTTTTTTTTAAAGAGAGCGACCTTAAAGTGCTAAATCCATATGCAGTGTGTATAATAAAAGCTTTGATGACATTCGACAAGTCGGTGCTATTGTTACAGCTATATAAGTTTTATACAAGATTTTTACAAGGTATGGACTTAATAAAAAACATATGTCTTCATAAACCTGGTTTGTACATTAAAGAACAAATAAATAGGAACTTCCCCTAACTGTTCCCACAGACGGAATTTGCATAATTGTCTAAAATTTGTAGCAAGGTGCTTATTATGTTAGTCATGTGGGGGCTTTGGAATTGGTTTTCAGCACATGCTTCCTACAAATTGGATTCCAAAAAAGTTGGGACACTAAACAAATTGTGACTAAAAACTTAATGCAATGATGTAGAGGACATCAAATTTTTAATTCAGAATAGAACACAAATCACAGATCAAAAGTTTAAATGAGAGAATGTATAATTTTAAAGGGAAAAAAATGTTCCATGGCATCAACAAATCCCCCAAAATTTGGAACAAGGCCATTTTTACCACTGTGTGGCCTTCCCCCTTCTTCTTACAACAATCGATGTCTGGGGACAGAGGAGACCAGTTTCTTAAGTTCTCATGTATAATACAGGCCTCTAACTGTTAAATCGACTTGGACCTTTTTTGTCGCCCGGAGATCACAAGCATCCAATAGAGTTTTACGGCCTTGACCCTTAAGCACAGCGATTGTTCCAGATTCTCTGAATCTTTTGATGATGTTATGCACGGTTGATGATGATAACTTAAAAGTCTTTGCTATTTCACGCTGGGTAACACAATTCTGGTATTGCTGAGCAACAATGGTGGACTTGGTGATCCCTTACCATCTTGGCTTCAGAGAGACACTGACACTCTGAGAAGCTCCTTTTATACCCAATCATGTTGTCAGTTAACCTAATTAGTGTTAGTGTCTTCTAGCTGTTCGTTATATACTGTTTCTTTTTTGCAACCACTTATTGCTACTTATCCCAACTTTTTGGGATTTGTTGACACTGTGAAATTTTGAAACATCATATTTCTCCTTTAAAATGTAACATATACTCAGATTAAACTTTGGCGTTGTCTTCAATGTTCTATTACAAATAAAATATTGATATTTGCCATCTCCACATCATTGCATTTATTTTTTATTCACAATTTGTTTAGTGTCCCAACTTTTTGGAATCCGGTTTGTAAGAAAGGTCACAAATATTTCAGCCTTTCTGAAAACCATGAGTTGTGTTGTGTTGCACAAATAAATTTATGAACTGCAAAGACAAAATAAGTGCCGAACAGCTGGAAGACTGGAAACTGCTAAAGTTGGATTAATGACCTGTCAATCAGACTTGCCTCAGGAGAGCTGTCCGGGGTTTAGCATTTGATTGACCGATCTGGCATTTGCCAACGATACCTTAGAGTGGGGTCTGCATGCAGTTCTGATGGGAGGTAAAGTCAACCTAAGTGGAGGAACGCTCCCAAAACAGATCATATACGCACACACACACACACACACACACACACACACACACACACACACACACATATGCACACACACAACTGTCTAAAACCCAACCTTTCACTTCCCTCTCTCTCTGGCTTCACCTCCACCGGCAGATATTAGTGATGCATGCGGCGTTCAGAGGTCGGATACTCAACATGTTTCAGCTTTGATCATTTTCAGATAGAGCCACCCATGGCTTAGCCGAGGTCCTGCCATCGAAGCATAGGGTTCATAGTAAGTCCAGTGAGAATCAGACCAAAAAACACAGATAATAACGGCCAATAAACTCTATGCCACCACGCTACAGTGCCATGTGATGTAGGTTAAATCTCACCGATCATCAATCCATCCGTGTGCTTTCACCTCAAAGCAAATGTGTGGTAAATAGTGAGACAACACAGAAACATAGTTCTTTCCATATAAAATGAACTTGGTTAATAAAAAAAAAGATTATACACAGTGTATCACAAAAGTGAGTACACCTCTCACATTTCTGAAGATATTTAAATATATCTTTTCATTGGACACTGACACTGCCAAAATGCCATTTTTACTCAATGAAAAGTAGTCTGTTAACTCAATATACAGTCATTACAACCCCTGGCAAAAAGTATGGAATCACCAGTCTGGGATGAGCACTCATTCAGACATTTTATTCTGCAGAACACACTCAGACCAAAAACATGATGCAATAATAAGGTCAATCCAAAGTGCAACTTTTTGGCTTTCAGAAACACTAAAATAAAAAAATAAAAAAACATTCTGGAAACAAAGTAAATGTTACTTTTACTGAGCAAGCACAGGGAAAAAAATGGAATCACTCAAATTGGATGTAGAAAATAAGGACACATCCAGTCAATTTCCTTTTCCTAAATGGACAACTGCTTCAGATTAGATCTGCTGTTAAAACACCTGCAGTCATGAGCGCTGGTGGACGAACTGGAGTGGCAAGGACCATGGCTCCAACAAGAGAAATGTCTCTTGAAACAAAAGAGAGGATTGTGAAACTTCTTGAAG
>JAOUQT010055699.1:0-10675 GCA_025769995.1 Xyliphius kryptos | reverse complement strand
AGGAGGGTCTATGATGGCGGGAGGCGTGTCACATCTAAGCAACAGCTCTGGGAGGAGATTCTGTCCTCATGCAGAACTGAAGCAGATCGCATCCAAAACCTGACAAACTCAATGGACCAGAGAGAGAGAGAAGCTCCTTTAGAACAAGGGGTCCTATGTGCAAATGGAACATCACCTAGAATCTTTTTAGAATCAACGTTTTAACTGCGCTTGAGCCAAGGCCCATGACGGGTCACATGACCGACCGACACAACGCCACGAAACGAGTCAGGAACCCATTAAAAGATAAGACCCAGAAACCAACAGGAGGCAATTATACTTTCCGAGGAGCAACGACAGGAAAGCAATAAGGTTTTATTTCCCCGAGCGGTCCTAATGTTCCTCACACTCCACCCAGAGCTGGATGTCTCAGAGTCGGTTTCCTTCTTCATCGCGACCTTACACGCCGCCAACGGTCTAATATCCCGCCTTCTGTCAGCGGCGTTTAAATGGCAACGCTGCTTTTCTTCATGGTGATCATCGCACAACCAAGTAGTATGTAGCTGATAAGGCAAAACTAAGGACTCTTTCCGACCGGCCATAACGTCAGGTTCAAAAAGCAGCTGCGAAAATGCCTTGTCATAGCAGCAGACAGGTTTTTGGAGCTGCTGGTGCCTCCGACGTCCCCCGAACCACAAGGTCCTTCGGAGGTTCGTGGCGGTACGTAAGCCACCTCCTCTATCCACCGCACACGAGCCGAAACGTCTCAAACGATACATGAAGACTGACTTAAGGACGTTTTTGTTCGCCGAAGAGTGCCGTGCAACGCCCCATGGTCCAGATGGATGGAGTGGAGGATGGCTGGTTGATGGACACCCCGTGCAAACAAGGCTACGCTGCCAACAAGGAGTAGGTGGAGTAATATTTTTGGCTGGAATCATGGGGAGTGAGATTTTGGCCCCTTTAGGATCCCTGAAGGGGTAAAGATGAACTCCATAATGTATGTGGAGTTTCTCAAACAGCACTTCCTGCCATGGTTCAAGAAGAAGAACCATGCATTCCTCAGCAAGATCATTTTCATGCATGATGATGCACCGTCTCATGCTGCAAAGAACACATCTGCATCTGTGGCTGCTATGGGCATAAATGGAGACTTATGGTGTGGCCCCCATGCTCCCCTGTCCTCAACCCCATTGAGAACCTCTGGAGCATCATCTAAAGGAGTGTCTATGATGGTGGGAGGCAGTTCACATCTAAGCAACAGCTCTGGGAGGGCATTCTGTCCTCATGCAAACCAATTGAAGCAGAAAGCATCCAAAACCTGACAAATTCAATGGATAAGAGAGTTCAGAAGCTCCTTTTGAACAAATGGTCCTGTGTGCAAATGTAACATCACCTAGAATAAGGTGTTCTTTATAAAAAATGAAAAGGTGGAAAACATGCATTTTGAGTGTTATTTTTAAAATATACTGTTATCATTGGCAGTTTGTTCAAAAACCTTTCGATTGTACTCTAATAGTTGATGACTGGAAAACTACAATGACTGCAATTCATATAGGTAATTTTGGAAAATCTGAGTAAATAGTATTTGCATAATAATTTGGAACACAGTGTATGTATGTACACAGTTATATTTACAAACACCTGTTACATCTGTTACACTAATTTGAAGGGCAAATACATAGAATGAAGGCAAAAATAGTTTGGGTCCTATCCATCTGCTAATCTTGGGGACAGGCTTTTCACATTTATTAGAAACATTAAGTGCATGACTTGTGTAACTAGATGGAGAGGTGGCTCCATCAGCGCCGTGTCATTATGCCATGAATGAAGCCCTCCCCTCTGGAAATTCCCTGAATAGAATTTCCCACTGACGCAGGAGTAGTACAAAACACTTATTCTTGGATAAAAGCAGCATTGTGTGGAGAACCGATTTTGCTTGCCCTGATTTCACTTTTTCTTTTACTGCCCATAGACAGAGGGCAGGGTACAATAATATCTCAAGTGTTGGAGCGGGAGGAGCACCCGGCCCTTCACATTAGCTGCAGACTGGCAGCTTGCAAACAGAGGTACAGCACAATTGAAAAGGAATGTCTGGTGATCAAGTGGGTGGTCCTAAACCTTACTACTACTTTCTGGGTAAAACCTGAAAGCTTACTACTCCAAAGCCAGTGAAACATGGCAATGCACAGATCACATGCTTTTATTTAGCACTCTAACCATTTAAGTTCTGAGTGTTCCACAGGCTGGCAGCACAGATGGTCATGGTCAAATTTCTCCTATGTCAAAGGGCAGGGGTGGGAAGAAGGTCACAGCTGATGTGGTCTGTACTGGAACTAATGTTGGGAAAATGTAGTAAGCATGATCACACTTTGTTTTGCTTAATTGAGGTAAATTGAGGCATAACTGAAAGATATGTCACCTTTTCTGGTTGTTTTTTTTTTCTATTTTGTCAGTAAGCAGAGGAGATTTAAGAAATTGTCATGTACCACAAAAGGAGATGCTGTCTGCATATTTTTGTATGAGTGGGAGTTTGTGTGTTGTATAGCACAATATGACTAGAAATAAAAGTCCAGATTTGTGTCAATGAAATTGTCCCATAAATATTAATTGGGTACTTAAAAGTATTATGTTGTTGTCAAATGGATATTGTTGTCTAGTTGTATACTAGCTTATTAGAATAAACTAAAACAGGTGCATGATGTAATGTTAATTAAGGTAAAATAATTAGTTTGAATGTTTCATTAAGTTTACATTCTGTTATTGCTTCCTATGAAACTAATATGTACTGATACTTTATGTACTTTTGGGCATATCAACATACTTAAAAAAGCTAATGCTAATGTTCTTAGACATTTGAATGGTTTATTATAATGAAATTCTTGACAGAAGTCTGCTCTTCCTTATCAGGTCCTTTATGACACTGGTGTGGAGAGTGTTATGCAGTACCTCTTCTATCAACCTATAGTCCATCGCTGGAGAGAAACAGACTTCTATCCTTGTTCTGTAACTTGTGGTGGAGGTAAAATGCTTTATTTATCAGCTCAACATTATAATTCCTCTCCCAATTCAAAGGTATTTGCAAATTCCTTTTGACTTTTAATGGAGTCAGGTTATCAACTGACTTCGGCAGAGTGCTTTGACCTGCGCAGCAATCATGTGGTAGTGGACCAATACTGTAATTATTACCCTGAGAATGTCAAACCCAAACCCAGACTGCAAGAATGCAACCTGGACCCTTGCCCTGACAGGTAAGTGGATAATTCCAGAATAGATATTATTAAATGGTTTTGTGTGGGTTTTTTTTTTTTCTATTTCATAAAGTGATTTATTTTATATTATATTTTCATGTATAATTAACATATTTAATCTATATCAGTTAGCTACTTACAAGAAAATTACTTACATCAATATAAACAAATATCAATCAAAATCTGCTAACTAATGAAATACTGAATCGATTGTGATGTTCTCACATTTATTTAATACGCACAAATGGGATTTTAATTACCTTTATTAGAACATGGAACTAAAATTGATGTTTATTGATGTAAGATATGAATGAAAATTACATTAGTAAGGCTAAAAGAGCTGGTGATTTTTATATTAGTAAATCGTACTAAAAAGTTACCCCTTTAAATTCTGCTGAACTCATTGTGCATTTTATATCGTGGGTTAATTTAAGTTAATATTAGTACATCAGTAAGAACAAATTGAAGAAATTCATATAAAAATATCAATTACAAATATTTATATTCTTTTGTTCACTATCTAAACAACTTCTTTCTTCTGTCCTAGTGATGGCTACAAGCAAATAATGCCCTATGACCTCTACCACCCACTACCTAGGTATGTAATTTCCCATTTCTTTATGCTGTACTTTAATTTGCTCTACCTCAAAATGTTGTATCCGAGCCAGCTTTCCAGTTCATCTCATTCTCTCTTACCAAATAACATTTCAAGCTTTCACAATAGCAAAGAGCCAGTTTCAGATTCTGTTCCAGTGATCCATGTCCTGGGCGTAAAGCCAGGCTGAGACAGTGAAGGCTTTCAGTCCTTGTGCGGTAGTCAGAACACTAACTTTAATCCAGTCAGTAAGATTGTGGTATGCCTTTTTACTAAATCAGAAAGTAAATGACCGTGGGATTCAGGCCATCTTGTGAAAGTTTATATTACATGCTCTTAATTAAATGCCTAAACTATAATGTGATTTTGATAATTATGTTTATTTCTAATTCCTAAACCTACTAATTAACCTATAATGAAAAGTTTTTTCCTCATTTTGAAATGTATTATATCAGATGGGAGAGCAGCCTTTGGACGGCCTGTTCTACATCCTGTGGTGGGGGTATTCAAAGTCGCTCAGTTTCATGTGTGGAAGAAGACATGCAAGGAAACATTACTCCCACGGATGAATGGAAATGTCTGTATGCATCCAAAACATCCATTTTGCAGCCGTGCAACATGTTTGAGTGTCCAAACTGGATCACACAGGAATGGTCACCGGTAATTATTCTTATAATCTTGTGTTTAGGTTTTATTTAAATCTGCCATTTTGTAAGTTGTAATGGAACATTTTTTTTAGATTTGTCTAACATACCTTTCATTAGCATCATACATCTACATACATCTTTCGGCTCTTTCCATTAGTGGTTGCCACAGCAGATCATTATTCTCAGTCTCCCCCATTCTAAATATCCTCCTCTGTCATCCCAACCATCATCATGGCCTGACTTACAACCTCCTTCTGCCTGGTAGCCCCATTATCAGCATCCTTTTGCCAATAAAAGTGAAATCCCTCTTTGCACATGCCCAAACCACCTCAATCTTGACTCCATAACCTTGTCTGCAAAACGTTTAATAAATTCGTTTCTATTTTTGTCTATCAACGTAACTCCTAATGAGAATTGCAGCATCTTCTCTGCCATTTCCAACTCTTTTTGCTGCTGTTTAGCCAGAGCAACCGTCTCTAAGCTGTACAACATTGCAGGCCTCATAACTGCCCTGTAAACTTCCTATTTTACTTTGGCAAATACTTGACACATCGTCCATTTTGTACATCTGCCCCTAATTTTTTTTAAACTTTATTTTTCTCTAAATTTTATCTGCTAAGTTTAACTGCTGATCTTTATTTCTTTTCTAACCAGTGCATCGCCCCTGCTCCTAATGCCCCTTCTCTCAAGGGTGAGGGGGTGGTGGTGGTTCCCACAGCAATGAATGTTAATGTGATGTAATTAATACACCTGACAAAGATTCTGCTAATGGTGACTGTGCAGCCTTTAAATGCTGGGGCAAGGCATGCAGCGAGGAGCAATAGAAACATGATCTATCAGCCGATGCATATTAAAGCAATAAGGCATGTGAAGGCGTCCATTACTGTGAATAAATCATGGGAAAGAGGCACATATTTATTCATAATAATGCACAACCTCGAGCACCTAATTGTTTTTAACAGTTGAAAAACACAGTCTAATCAAAACAAAAGTTTGTTTATTGAAAGCAAACCCTTTCAGAAACTGATCTTCCTCTACCTAATCTAGTCCGTTTTTTAAAGTGAACTCTGATCACTGTGTAACAGGTTTCCGGTTTGTCTAAGAATCAAATACTGGCATCTAGTGGCCAAATTACAGAACACAATTTATAAAAAAAATAATAAAAACATAAGGAAAATAATGTATTGTATGCCACGTATTGAAATGAATGTGAAGCGGTCAGAGGTGTGCATTATTGTCCATAATGTCACAGCTGCACAAACAGCTCAGCCAATCAGATTTGAAAACTGGAACTACCTGATTTATAAAATTGAATAATTTATGCATTCTGTGAATAAAGCCTGTTTGTGTGCTTGATGAACCTATCATTATGTACCACTATGTCAGACCTACCCTGCTTAGTCCTTTTTTCACAATCCAGTGTATAACAATGAGGTTTTTTTACGTATTTTTTTTATCCCACGCTACTTTTTGCCTTATGTGTCATCTCTACTTCTGTCTACACATTTCAATTTTCAAAAAATCCAGTTCATTTTTGCCAACTTTTTTTACCCTTAAGCTTTCTGCACTTTATTTCACCACTAGTTTTTTTTTTTTCTTCCTCTGTCTAGATGTCACACACATAAAATTCCTAGCTGATTCCCTCACATTTGTTTTCTATCTCCCTTTTATAATTATTTAGTACCTGTCTCATCATTTGTTACTAAAAAAAAACTAAATAGACCCCAACTAACTTTATCTTTAACTTTATCTAGCTTTATCTACCATATTCCTTATGTGTTAATATACTGCTTTATGGTAGCTGCAGTTGGTTTTCCTTTATGTGACATTGCTGCGATAATTCATGAATACCTCTCACTTATATTAGAAGCATATGGCAATATCTTCAAATATATTGTTATTAAAATATTAAATATATTTGCCATATGCTTCTATTATAGCTTCCTAGTACCAGTATTAGTTTGCCAAGTGAAACCTAATAATGTTTATTTCCTGGATATAATGCAGTTTTGTCAAAATAGTACTATTTGACTACTTGATTGGTAAATTCATATATATTTTCTTCCTGTATCTGTCTGTGTATATTGTTTTTATAACTTTGCAAAGACAACATAATATACTGGCCTTTCTTGTTGTTCATAATTTTTGCAACATTTTTTACATTTTAATTTTGTACAATACATTTGTTTTAACATATGGTTTCAACAGTGTACAGTGACTTGCGGCCAGGGTCTACGTTACAGAGTGGTCCTATGCATTGATCACAGAGGACTGCATGCTGGAGGCTGCAACCCCTTTAAAAAACCCCACATAAAAGAAGAATGCTTAGTTCCTATCCCCTGCTACAAACCTGTAGGTAAGCATTTTTCTGTTTATTAGTGCATTAAAAGTTACAAATGATTAATGCATTCAATCAAAAAGAATTCGAACCATGTTTACAGCCTTTACATTACAATAAATCAACAAATCTCAAATCACTATGTTACACCTATAACATTACCTACATATTTTGCAATAAAACCATTGAATAAACTGTCATTTTCAGAGGAGCTCCCAGTTGAAGCAAAGCCACCTTGGTATAAGCAAGCCATAGAATTAGAAGAGGATGTGGTTTTATCTGAAGAACCAATGTAAGTGCTCTACTCTTAAGAATCTTATTTAGGTTTCTTAAAAGACTTTTTAATAGTTGTTAGTTTTGCATGTGGACAATTTGTCTCCATAGCAGACAGTTGATCAAGTTACACAACGTTATTTTTCTATGCTGGTGATAAACACCGTGGAGGTGAAGGTTAGTGCTTTATTTACCCTCAGGAACATGGCATTGATTTATGGCATATTCCTGTATTGAACTGTTTCTTTTTGTTTCTTCCCAAAAGAAAAGCTTCATTGCTTAAATGTTGATTTTTGATGTCTCAAGAGATATATTTGTGAAAAGAGCCATTTCAAGGCATTTGGGGGCCCAAGCTAAATGGCTCACCGACCAAATATTGGTTCAAGTAATTTATTTATATAGCGCTTTTACAACAGTGTGTTATCGCAAAGCAGCATTACAGTGTTCTAAGCCTGAACTTCCAAAGAGCAAGCCAAAGCATAAGTGGCATAAAAAAACTCCTTGTTATGATTTTAATATTTTTTTTAGGAAAAAACCTTGAGACACCCAAGCCTCATTGGGGGACTCTTCCTCTTTGAGCAACTGTGCAGCATCACAGTTTAGTACAGCCATGTACAGATTGTTTAGAGCTCAGTTGTCCATATTTAACAATAGTGAAAATTATATAAACTATATAAGTCTATTTAGTTTATCTTAAAGGACTGCAACGCTATCAGTCCAATTTGAAGACCAGGTTCCATTTAGTAATAGTCGTATCCGCAGTGCACCTGTAGTGTCATAGACGAAGAGATAACGACACTTCAAGATGACACCTCAGAAAAACAGACAAGAAACACAGTTAGAGCTAATGAAGCACTGTGATTATGTAATCAATGTAGTATGATTGCCACAAAGTGCAGCATGTGACTCCAGCATAGCGGACTAGCGCAGCACAAGGGGCAGATACTGCAGAATTTCCCAAGACAAGAGGGCCCCCTGGAATAGCATCATTTTAGTGTCATGCCCTTTACTTGAAGAGGTAAAATGCCAATAGATTTTCCCAGATCACCAACACAAAACTGTCGACCCTGAGAGATACACCTTTATCTACAAGGAAATAAATGAACGCAAACCTTGTGGGAGATCTCTCTTACACCAGCAGTAACTTTATTAATTTTAGGAACTAAAAGTTAACCAGCACCTTAAATTTTATGTTATTAAAAAAATTGTAATCAATGCGAAATTGAACTGGTAGCCAGTGTGTTTGATAACCCCTGGTTGATATATTGAAACTTTCTGCTTCTACTTAAAACTCAAGCAGCAAGTATTGGTTATTTAAGTCAACAAAATTGGATTCACATGTAAACATATGAAATAAAACAGTCCTATCCTATAAAAAGCACATTTTGTACATACAATAAATAGTGAAAATTGTATAGTAATTTTTAGCACACATTTATTGCATTCAACAAATAACTGTCATCGTCTTGCTACTACGGGGAGCAGAGCCTTCAGTCGCTCTGCGCCTCAACTTTGGAACTCCCTGCCACCTATTAGGAACATAACCACATTATCTCATTTTAAATCCGCACTTAAAACTCATATTTTTAGAATTGCAGAATTTCTTGTTTATACAAATAAAATGTCTAATCATATGCGTTAGATGTTCATCTACCAATGTATATAAAGGTTAAGAAATAATTCACAAAATCAGAACAAAACCAGCTCTTAGTTTTTGGATGAGAAATGGTTATTTGATAATGCAAAATGTGAGAATTTATCGAGATCTTTACTAAAAATCAAAAGGAGACTTGTTCTCTAAACAAGCTGTACACCTTTGTCCTATTCTGGTGATGCTGCCCGGCTGCTCAAGGACGATGAGTTCCCCACTGAGCCTTGGTCCTTCTTGGATTCTTCCTTAAAAAAACATCATAACAATAACAGTGAAGTTTTTTTGCTACTGTTGCTTTGAATTGCTTTTTGTGGGTTAAGGTTTATAACACTATAAAGCTGTTTTGTGACAATGCAATGTTGTAAAACGCACTTTATAAAACAGGGAGTTCCGGTCCTTAAATCTGATTGGCTGAGGTCTAGCAGCGACATTATTCCCAATAACCCACATCTCTGACCATTTCCCATTCGTATAAATACGCAATTGAAAGAAACTGGAAATATTTTACTTGCATCAGGGTTCATTTAAAAAGACTTGATTATGTTGCGGAAGATGAGTTTATTAGCGATTTTACTTCCAGTCAATGTATTTATGAATCAAACTTTATTTTTCTTATTATAGTATGTTGGTAACCATTTTATAAAAGCTATAAGGCACTTGAGGTTGTGCATTATTGTGAATAAACCAAAGGAATAGGTTAACTCTGCTTGCGTGTGCCCACTATTTCCTACTATTTCTTGAACTTAAACGTAATTCTCATTGCTGTCCAGGAGAAAATACCGTAATAAAAAAGGTGTCTTTTTTGAATTTTTACATTCCAGCACCCTTGTCATTTGCTTTTTATGTTAATGTTTGTTACGTAAGTTTTATGTCTCATATGATTAGTTTTTATTTCTTATTTCCACCTTTATAAAGTTCTGCCTTCACTGTGTTTAACTGCTGGATGATTTCATGTTGCATCACTTTTTTTTTTTTTTTGCGTGTTTTTCTTTGCTGCCTGTGCACACTTTATTTCCGTTTAAAAAAATTTTAAGACAGCACTTCCTTTACCTCTTTTAAGGTGTCCTTGTACGGTACTTCAATGGTGGCACTTTGATTAAAACAGTTGGAAGAACATTCTTAATTCACTCAATTAAATGCATTTTCTTGCATTGATTCTCAGAACTCAGTACAAACTCTGGTTTGCTTTGTGTTTGTTTTCCCTCGGCATTTTCTTTTCCCTACATGGTGTTGGCATTTGATCCTTTGAGTGTATGCTGGTTTGCGTTGCTGCCTTCTTGCTTACAATTAATGTTTTGTTTTAGTGGTTGCTGTTTTGAAGGTGCTTGTTTGAGCGATGCACACAACTCTGTCGCAACCTTCAGATTGCTGACAGTGGTGGATATTGTTGTGTAAACATTTGTGATTATGCTGTTGGGAATAGTGTAACTTTCCCATGATTTATTCAAAGTAATGCACAACCTCGAGTGCATACTGCTTTTATAAAATGGTTACAAAAACGCTATAGTAAAAAAGTTTTGATTCATAAATGCATTTTTTGAAAACAAAATAATAAACTGATCTTCCGTAATGTAATCTAGTCTGTTTTTTAAGTGAACCCTGATCGCTGTAACAAGTTTCCGGTTTCTGTAACAAATACAAAATTACAGAATGCGGTTTATAAACAACATCAGGAAAAAAGTATGTCTGTCACGCCTGACCGGGATCAGGTAGAGAGAACTAAAGGGAGACACTGCCAGGATAAAGTACCAAAAGTAAAGTTTAAAAAAACAAAATAAAACAAACACAAAGGGGCAAAACACCAAACCCAAAACTGGGGAACTCAGTACTAAAATTAAGAAAAAACAAAAAACAGGAACAAACGAAGTAACTGAACCAGAACTAAGACAGTATAACAAAACCGAGGAAAACCCAAACACAGGAAAATAAACAGAAACTGCT
>JAOUQT010055698.1:0-20942 GCA_025769995.1 Xyliphius kryptos | reverse complement strand
AAAGTGTGCCACAATCTTCATGGGCTGAGCATTCAAAGCCCTCCTCTGTAGTTCTACAGAAATACAGCTCTAGTTTACCATTGTAATCTGTGGATCAATCAATTTAATTAGATTAAAACACCATCATCCCTTTAAATATGTGTAATATGATGATGCTGAAAGAGGCAAAGGGTCACCCATTATTTGCATTAAATTAAATGTGGAATTACTTTTGCATCTGAATAAAGATGATAATTGTCTTTTTTCAGTTGCACATGAGTTTGGAATGTCCCAGCAAGATGTTGTATCTACGTCTCAACCGTCCCAGGTCTCCAGCACCATCCATATTTTGTCACTGCTGCTGCGTCTCAGACAGTGCTGCTGTCACCTGTCCCTGCTCAAGAAGGTGCCTTAAGGCTGATTTACACTTGTGTAAAATATGACGACTCTCAATGTTATGCATTTCGATTATAACACATTTCATTAGTGCAAACATTATCAAATACTAAAAACATATTAAGACTTCAATATTTAACATTACCATGTCACCCTCTGCTTTTTTTAATTAAAAAAATAAAATAAATATATATATTTCCCTCCTAATGTTTTCCTTATCTCATTTCGTCTTTCCTACTTACAATTTCCCCCCGGGGATCAATAGAGTATTCCGATTAAGGAGGTGTGCATCAGACTCTTGAAAGAATTTAACCTCAGAAGCATAAAATGGGTTGTGATGTGCCGTTTCAAAGTGCAAGTTTAACATTGTGTTTGTTGTTTAGACACTGGATCAGACAGAACTGCAGGGTGATGGTATAACACTGTCTTTGGAAGAGCAGTTATGTGCTTTGTCTCTGTCTGAGTTTAATGACTCGGATTCCAAAGCTACTGTCTCCCTCAATGGTAGCCAATTCCAGTCTAAACTCTTTGAGGAGAGCAGAGAGAGCACCAAGGTGAATGGATTTTATTTAGCCATTTTAAATTACATTATAAAGGAATACTTAATATTTAAAGAATATTATATATGTAAACATTGCCTGTTTATTACAGCACCATATCTGATCCATCTGTTTCCTCACCTGATATTTACATAATATTTGTTTTTCAGATTTCATCAATTCTTGCAGAGCTAAAAGAGATCCGTAAGAAAAATCAGAAAAGGTAACATTTTTGTTTTAATTTAGTACAATTTTTGTGGCTGTGTTGTGTTAATTTCGCTCAACACTTTGCATAATGTTTAATTTGGTACTGGTGTGTGTATGTGTTATCAGTGTCATTGTGTCTCAGTGGACCAGTATGCTACGTATTGTTGCTGTTCACCTAAAGAAGTTGGATCTGCACTTTAGTGTTATAGATGGTACGGTTAACCCTAAAAAGCGCATAGACCTGGTGGAGGAGTTTAACACTAATCCTAAAGGATCTCAGGTATACCCATTTACATGAAATATGGTATTTAAAAAAAATTGTGTGTGGGTTGTGGTGTGGTAGCTCAGTAGTTATCAGTAGTGAAAAGTGGTTAAAAGCAAGGCTTTTAACCCTCATTGCTCTAAAGATTCTGGATGCAACCCTGTGTTCTGACCCCAACTAATAAGTGGGATACCTGTAAGTTTCTTTGGATAAAAGCATCTCCTAAATAACAATGTAATTAATTGACTGATGGGTCTTTGATTAAAGATTTGATTAAACATTTTTTATCAATTAAACAAATTTTAAATGTGTTAATATTAATATTTTTCCCCAGTGTGCTAGATCTCTTCCAAAAGCATTGGAGTGGTGAGACTTAACACAGTTTTTGCCATATCCTGTAATTACATCAAATAATCAAATAGGGAGTGGTAGCTCAGGGGTTAGGGTGCTGAACTATCAATCAGAAGATTGGGGGTTCAAATCCCAGCTCCACTGAAGTTATCAATGTGGGTCCTTGAGCAAGATCCTTAACCCTCATTGCTCCAGGGTGCTGTATCAACCCTGTGTTCTGATCCCAACCAAGTTGGGATACCTGGAAGTGGCTTTGGATAAAAGCATCAGATAAATAACTAAATGTAAATGTAAGTGGATTTAACATCCAACAGCAGTGTCTGACCTTAAAATTGCTATTGTAGCAGAGCACAAAAACAGACATCAAATAGAACAATGTTTTATTGATCTGTGTTTTTTTATTAAACAAACTAAAAAATGAAAAAATAGATGTAGCAATGTGTAAAGTGTGTCAAAATTAATTGTAATTATTCAAAAACAAACCAACACTAAACTGCTTGTTTGTTGTAACTAGTTTCCCTGATGTGTGAGTTGTAAGTAGAAAAATAACATTCTTGTATTGAATGAGGACACAAGTGGCTTATATTCACAAACCATTCATTGTCTGAATGTTTCTAGTCATATAAAAGAACTTTGTGGTTGTAAAATTACAGACTATAGTACATCCATTTCTTTTCATCACAGAACAGATATAATTTGGATCTTGTATTGTTTATTGCCAGTTTTGCAGTGACACTGAAGCGGTGAGGGGGTTTAAAAGACAACAACTGGAGCAAAAAACAAGTGTATCCAGACTTTTCACTGTTACTGTATATACAAAGTACCATCACATTTATCAGTCACCTCTTCCATGAGCACTGATGCCCTCATGCTGTGTTTTCAAACTTCTCTTTGGTTATAGGCTGTATGCTGTTTTTAATCATAGGCACAGTGAATCTGTCAAACCTAAAACATTAGTTCGTATGAACACAGAAATTGTTTCTTTCAGGTCATCGCAGATAAATTTGGGCCCAATTGCTGGTGTTTCTATGGTAAGTTTCAGGTTGCATTTCCTGATACAAAACTGTAGTGTTTAATAACAATGATACTCTCACGGCCATGTGGCTACATCCCTCATGGCAAGTGCTTGATTATCACAGATTTACCAGCAGTTTCCGACTTCACTCAAAGTCGGAATCATGAATTGTACATTGTAAAAGAAGAACAAAATGGTGAATTACAGTTCATCCTTACTTGTAAAGACCAAGCCTTACCTTCTCCTATATGTACAACTTTTAAAAAATTGTCTTGTGAAATGTTCCAGGAGAGTGCTACTCAGGAAATGTTTTCAATCTCATTTAGCCTCAACTCTTTTGTAAATACGTTTGAAACAACAATTTTGTTTAAATTTTATGATATAATGAAATAAATGCTATTTAAAGATTTGTTTTTAATACGTTTTTGTCTGAAGATTTTTAAGAATTTAACCTTCATAAAAATCCACTTTGTGTATGTAATACTACATTGTCTTGCAAATTAGTGAGTGCAAATAAAATAAATGTTTGTGCAACTGATCCAACCGCCTTTATATGGTCAACTTCACCTCTTGTAGACTATCTTCAGATCTCTCCACTCCAGGAAACTGCACATTTTTGGTTTCCTGGCAAGCACCACTTGCATGAGCTCTCGAACCATCTTCTTCTTATCACGCTCAGCTGTGGCTGTGTACCATTTTTGTAGCCGCAGCTTCCCCTGCCGGCTAAATAGCAGCATAAAACGCATCTGTAGAGACACATGATAAGAAACAAAGAGAGAAATGGAACAGATGGAAAAGGTTTATTAGAGAAAAGATTACTAACAAACTAAGAAAACAAAATGTACAGATTCTCAGTCAAATAGCAAAAGCAGATTATGAATCTGCACTGAATGCATTGGGACATGCACTGAAACCATTTCAAAGCAAATCAGAAAATTTTATATTTTGTAAAACATCAAATTTACCACAAAATTTTAGATATTTTGACAGAAAATGTTCCCTTTCATCCTCTCATTTTAATATCTACTTATGGAAAAAGGACATCCGGTACCAACCACATCAAGGCATCCAATTGCACCACATCTGTCTTGACAGACAAGAACACGCGACCAATGACTAGCATGTATATCAAATCCAGGGGCGTGTTCTTTCCAGGGGGGGTACTTTAGTTCTTTATCCGCTACGTGCGGCCTCATATTCGTTACCCGGCTGGCATATGAATTCTGACTAAGCATCACTTAACTGTCCTTAGAGGGTTCCAACTTCTTGGATTAGCCCCCGCCGGGCGTGGAGCCGAAAGTAGATTGTTTCATTGTCAGCCGTTTTGAGTATAAGCCGCCCGCGTTAGGCTTTGTTCACAACACCTGCACTACCCCATGTTTGCCCAAACATTAGGGATGGACAAAGTTTTGGCATCCCTAAATGCTACAGTCAGTTTACACAAAACATCCTCATGTGTAATAAAGGTTTATTCACCTAGAACACACACAAACGTGAAAAGCACCCGCCTTGTTGGCTGTCAGCAATGACAGAACGCCAAAGGACGCCATTCCACAGGTTCAAAATCCTGTCATGCATTACCTGGCTTCCCCAACAGAGGGCACTATCATACAGGCTTACCAGCCTGCAGCGCATTACACGGCTGCCCTGCCAGGACGCCACTATACAGGTCCACAATCCTGTCATGCCATTATCTGGCTTCCCCGCCAGAGGGCACCGCGGCTCAGACAAGCCAGTACCTAGCATGCATGCTCACCCACAGTGTGCATGACCTTTGCCGAAACGTGCAAGCCTTGAGAGACTTACGTGTCCCAGAGTGGGTCACAAACACGGTTTTGCGAGGCTCTCACCTTCCATCTTTGGTGCATGCTGTCGTTGCGAGGGACCCACATCCCAGGCAGCACACCGGCGCATTTCGAGGTCGATGTTCAGGCTCACCCCAAGCCGTTGGTGGCACTCTACGTGTTAACCCTCTGTCCACGATTTCCCTCACTCTGTCCAAGGTGAGGGAGGAGGGGCTAACACACGTACTGTTTTTCCTGGCCATCTCAAGAAGAGAATGTCACCGGGGCTGGTCGAAGCCATTTCGACAGCTCACTCTTTTAGAAGGCTGCCTGTCTCAGCAGGTCTAAGGTCTACTCCAGGGGCATGTCTGCAACTGGGCCAAGCCGATAGCACACGAGCAAGTGTGTCTCGCTCGGCACACACACACACATAACTCCAGTCTAATCCTCACTTATTCGATCATAACAGTGATTCGGTCATTCAGTCATGAGCAGTGGGACATGTCCAGCACTGCCCCTGTCCGGGAGGACCAACCTACCTGGGTATGGATCTCACTGTGAATGTGTGCGGCGCAACCAGGGAGTTGTCAAGATCACCCCATTGGTGAATCTCAAAACGAGAGGATGAAAGAGCACGAAAGGTTACTATCAAAAGCCCAGTTACCTTATATCATTGAGAGGAGAGGTCCACCAAATGTGCCCCACTTACGGAACAAATCATATTACGGTCACTAAAGTAGAACACGCCCTCATGGTTTTAAATACTTGTTGGGAGATGCTGGGGGCCTTCCAGCATTGGTCACGTGTTTTTGTGTGTCAAGCCAGACTTTGTGCAATTGGAAGTTTCAATGAGGAAGATGTCTCTTCCCATAGGTGGATCTCTCCACATTATATCAGAGAACCATGATAGTAACCTTTCATTATCCTTTTGTGTAGAAGAACTTTTATATTGTTCATCATTTTTAAATAAGACCATGGGCAGACTTTTAATATCACTTTTCTTAAAAATAGTTGAGGACATTAGAAAATACTGCATTGCTTGCTGAAGTTCTAACCTACATACAGTATTTTTAATAAGCTCTCTTTTCAGAGCTTGGTGAGTGGTAGCTCAGTGGTTAGGGTGTTAGACTATCAACCAGAAGGTTGTGGGTTCAAACCTCAGGTCCACTGAAGTTACTAATGTGTGTCCTTGAGCAAGACCGTTAACCCTCATTACCCTTAACCCTCAGTATCCACCCTGTGTTCTGACCCCAACCAAGTTGGGATATTTGTAAGTCGCTTTGGAAAAAAGCATCTGCTAAATAACTAAATGTAAATGTAAATTACTGGGCTGAGGCACATTTTTTATTTTAGTTAGATTAAAAAATGTTTAATTGTTTATTATTAGATTTTAACTGAAAACAATATGTCCATTGATTGACCATGTTAAAAACAGAAATAGAGCAAATATGTACACAGGGTAAAGATTGCTGAACTAGTCTAAAAATAAGCAATCTGTCCAGAAGCAGTGAACTGACCTACTCCACAGTGAAGCACCAAAGGACGGTGACAAAATTCTAGGCCACCATAAACACACACATCCACACAGAATATTCACTAAGTAGCTGTGAAACCTGAGTTTGTAAATGACTGAGTTGTATAAACACCATTGAGTAAATTTTAAGTGGTTTGTTAAGTCTCCATATTTCACTGTTTCAGAAGCAATCGTTAATACGTACAAATAAGGACATTGTAATCCACATTTAGGTACATGCACTCCAAAGATTTTCTCTTAGATAAAGATCAGAACATTCCGATTTTTTTTTTAAGCAAAAGCCAATGCAAAATACAAGAACTACTAAAAACATTACTAGTACAAAAACAATAAAAAAAAAAAAAACTCTAAAAAAAAAAAGTCTATTTGGACAGAATTAATGAGAAACCCCATTTAAACACCAAATACAGTTGTTTAATTGTATTATATGCAAGCCAGTGCCTTGTGTTTGACGGTGTGTTTGGGGTTATACAGTCTGCTCAACACTATGCTGACTACATGAATACTTTTGGAGTTTTTGGTGGCGAGACAAAAATAGTACTGACAATGTTATACTGGGCAAGGGCTCAAGAATGCGGCGTATGCTATACCATGGGTCGGCTAGTATTGTTATATTATTAATAGGCCAGATTACTGAGGCCAAGCACCAAGTATGCTAGCAGTACTAGTGGAGGGGTATATAAATTTACAAAAATGATCAACAAAGTGATGCCTTTTTAAAACATGTCATCTTATTAATATGCATCATTACTTATAGCTTATTTTTAATAATTAAAAATATGTAAATATATAAAGAATTGATCTAATTAATTTTATTAAGTCAAACTGGCTGCTGTTAGAAAAATTATGACCATTGTAAAAAAAAGTTATAAAATGCAGGGGTTTGAATCTAATCTGGTCAGGCTACTTTCTTCTGCAAACGTTATCTGCAGTTTAGCATATCTTGTTTCAAACAGAAGATGAGGGAGTGCACACTGCAGTCAAATAATATACAAAGCAAGCTGCTTACTAACTGCAAAGAAAATTTCAATTTCACATCAAAATGACATTTTTTTTAAGTGATACGGGAAACTTTTAGAGTTTGTAGGGGAAAAATATTTTACCACACACTGCCTCACCAAACATGTTTAAATCTTATCTCATTAAACACAACTTCCTACTGGATTGTGAAATGAAGGAAGCTAAAATAGTTTTCTTGTTTATGTATTTCAAGAATATATTTAAGTTTTGAAAAAATAAATAAATAAATAAAGTCTCTGTGATGAATATGTGGCATTGTATCGATTGCAGTCCTAACAAAAAATACATAGAGGAGAGTATTTTGTATTTTGTATTTTGTAAAGAAACATGATGTTTTTGACAATCAAATGGCATATGTGATGAATGCTTATGAAAGACAACACAAAAGATGCTAGCTTAAAGTTATTAAACCAATTAAAGTGCAATTGCACTTTGCACAATTTGCAATTAAGCTATGCAAAAGAGGCTAAATATGCAATGTTGGAAAAGTGGCAAAATGAATGAAACC
The DNA here is from genome assembly GCA_025769995.1 of Xyliphius kryptos. NCBI lineage: Eukaryota > Metazoa > Chordata > Actinopteri > Siluriformes > Aspredinidae > Xyliphius > Xyliphius kryptos. The sequence goes on along the minus strand of JAOUQT010055698.1, from coordinate 13,347 downwards.
CTGTTTAAACAAAACATGTGTTTGGTATTTAGCCACTGACCAAATAAATTGCCTGTAAAAAAAAAAAAAAAAAAAAAAAAAAAAAAAAAAAAAAAAAAAAAACACTAATATTTGGCAAAACCACCTTTAGCTTTAGCATTTACTGTCGGATCATTTCCACAAGCTCATGCAATGTGATTCATGACATTTATTTCTGTCCAGAGTTGAAAACATGTTTTATCTTGTTTAGCTTTTACTTTTCTGTGCAGTGTTCTCCAGGACGTCCCAAAGATTTTCAGTGGGGTTCAGGTCTGGACATTGCGGTGGCCAATCCATGTGTCATGATGTCTCATGCTTCCTGAACCACTTTTTCACAAATTGATCCTTCTAAAACAGATTATCATCTTTTCCATGACCACAGAATGCATCTTTCGAAAACAATGTAAAAGCTACTCTCTGTATCAGTTGAAACATAATTACCCATGTAGCAATTCATGCAGTCTGTTCACTGCAAATATATTTTTTTCTTTATTGAGTACTGTTAATAAAGATTAATTAATATTTTGCATTTTACGTTGCACCGAATTAAAGTCGTTTAAATTAGGCTAAATAAAAAGGTATCAGGTTGAAAATACAATTTAGTTTAATGCTTCAATAAGTAGATCTTGCCTGTGAACTAGGCAAAGGTCAGGGCTCTTGGGGTTAATAAATGTAGTGAACACTGTATTAAGAAACTTAGAATCTTTGCCATCACTATTCCAGTTCTGCCCCTTTCAGTGCATACACATGAAATCTGCTGCTATTCCACATGGTCTTGCATCTAATAATCTGTCAACTATTTTCTTTAATCTATTTTCTGATTATGGCCGCAGGTTCATAACGTCCTTTATAGGTAGGAGATCCTACACTGTGTGCAGAATTATTAGGCAAATGAGTATTTTGATTACATCATCCTTTTTATACATGTTGTTCTACTCCAAGCTGTACAGGCTTGAAAGCCAACTACCAATTAAGTAAATTGGGTGATGTGCATCTCTCTAATGAGAAGGGGTGTCGTCAAATGACATCAACACCCTTTATAAGATGTGCTTAATTATTAGGCAACTTCCTTTCCTTTGGCAAAATGAGTCAGAAGAGAAATTTGATGGACTCTGAAAAGTCAAAAATTGTGAGAGGTCTTGTAGAGGGATGCAGCAGTCTTGAAATTGCCAAATTTTTAAAGTGTGATCACAGAACAATCAATCGTTTCACGGCAAATAGCCAACAGGGCATGTTGGGGGGAAAAAAAAATAAAACAACTGTGCAAAATGACTGACCATCAATTGAGGAAAATCAAGCTTGAAGCTGCCAAGATGCCATTTGCCACATAGTTTGCCATATTTCAGAACTGCAACGTTACTCTGGGACATGGCCAAGATAATGAAGGCTGAAAACCACATCTGAACAAGAAACATAAGATAAAACACCAAGACTGGGCCAAAAAATGTACTAAGACTGATTTTCCTAAGGTTTACTGGATTGATAAAATGAGAGTGACTCTTGGGCCAGATGGATGGGCCCGTGGCTGGATCAGTAAAAGGCAGAGGGCTCAACTCAGACACCAGCAAGGTGGAAATTGGGTATTGGTATGGGCTGGTATCACCAAAGATGAACTTCTGGGACCTTTTCGGGTTAAGGATGGTGTGAAGCTCAACTCCTAGACCTACTGCCAGTTTCTGGATGGCACCTTCTTCAAGCAGTGGTTCAGGAAGAAGTCAGTAACGTTGAAGAAAAACATGATATTCATGAAAGACAAATGCCCCATCACATGCATCCAAATACTCCACAGCCATATGTTTAACATTTGTAACAATAATGATGATGATAATAATAATAATTATTATTATTATTATTATTATAAAATGGGAAACTTAAAGGATCTTCAGAGACAGATGTATTCATCTATAAGAATAAAAAAATACACAGAAACTTTTTTTTAAATGACTGTGCCTGCAGTCACCTCCATTTTCGATTATTCCAGTCCACGTAACAGAAAACCAGACAACACTCACGTGGACATGGTAAGAACACTACTCAGATGGGGTTTTTAACCGGGATCCACAGCGCTGAGAGGCAAACTTGTTAACTACTAAGCCGGTGACCAAGCCCAATTAGCTACATTATGTTTAAAATATAAAACAAATGGTTAAAAGTTCAGAATAAAAAAAGGTTATTACATGTTATGTATTTTTGACAATATAGTCCCGTGTGGATCATATTTGTTCTGTCACTTTCTAATTGCAGATAATCACACAGACAAAAGCAGCAAGGGTTTCTATGGCCAAAAAAACTGTCTTTATAAACCATCTGCTCTAAGGTCAGATTAGCAGACTCTGGACAACATGGCACTGGTTTGAAATTTTAACCATTGTAGACTCATTTGACAAATTTTGATTTGCTTTTTAAAAACTTTTACTGACACAAATGCATACAGGTTTAGAGGAAGACTCAATATTTTGAGTTTTGACCCCTCTTCTTCAAGGTTTCTCTGCAGTTCACTCTGACATACTGGTTACTGACAAAACAAAACCCTGACTAATGATAACTTTTCCTTACCTAATGATTAAGGTTTATCACACTTTTTATGTTTGTGTTTTTACAATGTTCTTTTTAAGCAATGAGTCTGCTTGTCTAAATTATTGAGCATGACAGGCTGAAATCAGCTGCCTTGTCCTAGTTAACACTTTTTCCTGAGCGAACAAGATTACTGAAATGATATTAACAGGTAAGTGTGTGCCCAGTGATAGATTAGCACCCTGTCCTTGGTGTATCTGCCCAGCATTCTAAACATTCTCCCCTGGATGGGCATAGGGAACCCTGCCACGACACTAGTAAAGGATTAAGTGGAAGAGAATGAAGGAATATTCAGATAACTGCCACTTATTTAAATTACTCTTCGTGGCAAATTTAAGTTAATACAATTCATCATCATAAAAATGAAAGAACACTTTGTGTAAACCAAATTAGGTTAAAACTTTAGATCGCAACTTCAGATTACCTTCAATAAAAAATAAATGTTAAAAAAGAAATTTGAGTAGGAATGTCGTTAAACATCGTACAAAACAAAAGTGGGTTTTATGAATATAATTAGCAAATGCATAGGGACATATTGCTGAACCTGGTTTACAATACACAACTGGGGACAAACTGAATAGGTACAAATCGTTTGCTTGGGTGCAGTTTGCCATAATATGCGCGTTAACTGTTAGTCAAAAATCATTGTTCAGGTTCCTGGTAACGAGTCGTCTTAATTAAGATAGAAAATCCCAAATTAAAACCATTTTCTTTCTTCACAGGTATGTAAATCTGAGGTTTACAACAGGTGACGCTGCACGCCCATTTCCCGAATGCAGCATGTATTTCATGAACAAAGAATAAAGGAAGTGTTTTTAAGTGGAAGTCGAACATATTATCATAACTTTAAAATCACCATAGTTATTTATAAATAATAATAATAATCAGTCAAATACACTTAAATAAATCTCGTTAAACATATGTAACTGGATTTAACTTGGGTTTACTAGCTCGCAAGTTAGCATGATCTTTAAACTTTACCAGAATCAAAGAAAGAATTAACTACAACGCTGTTTCTAACAAAGACTTGTTGAACACAAGCCATTTACAAATAAACATGGTTAATAACATTCAGTGAAATAACTTATCAATAACTTTATAGTACAACTACAATGCTAACGCGTTGATTTCACCCCCATGCAACCTTCAATGGTTACTCGATTTGACGTATATTTGAGTTTCTGACTTCAAAGTTGCGCAAAAAAGGTCGAAGTAGTAAATACACGTCAGACCTGTGATAATAGAAATAATAGAACAGCGAGCATATTGTCTTTTAAAACACTGGCATCTGGATGATAAAAGACTTGTTTATTGATAATAGGTCCGTGTTTTGTTTAATTTACTCATATGAGCCCAATGTTGTAACATCAAATTCGTGTACATTTTTTACAACACATGCATTAGAATTATACCAAGCACAGAAATAAGTAAATCAGCCTACAGATTTAGTAATATTTATGTGGACTTTATATTTTTATTACAGACAGCGTACTTGAATGTAGCATTTCGTCTGTTTTCCTGGTGATCAGAACTAGCTTTAGCTGATACAGATATACCCTATAAAGTCTCGCTTGGTCGCGGTATATACTTACCATTTTCTTAACTCCTCAGAATGATCCTGCGTGACAGCACTTTATTGCAATTGTTTTAATGGGAAACATAAGATTTTACATATTCGTATCTAATTTAGACTCGGCAGTTCCGTGGGTTTGAAAGCCCCACTAAAGCAAGCAGCCGGGAGAGGAAACGTCATCATACCCAGAGCGCATGCGCACAACGACGTAAAGAACTGGCAATAAACTCCAAATTTTAAGCAAAAATGCTGTTTTACAGTTATTTATCACCCCAAATGACGTATGTTTTAGTAAGTTACGCATACATGTATTTTATGTGTGCTCCAATTGTGTGGAATCGTCTTGCCAAATTGTTGTTTTTTTTAATGACCAAAAAGATTTATGAAGGAACGCTTTCTTTTATGTATTTTAATAATGTGCCATTATTATAGTAAGTGTATTTGCTGTTCTGTACAAGATACAGTTCAACAGCCGGAGGTGATAATATGTGGTGCTGTTGCCATGACGAACTCAAAAGGCTGATTCTGGTTTCCATGGTTACAAGACTCGGAAAATATTACGTCCACCTTATTATTATAGAACATACAGTCCACTGCAACAAAATGTAAGCTGCAGTTCCACTGTGTTATTAAAGTTATAATGAACGTGTAGCCAGTGGAAATAAAAAGTACTTTGCTTTGCCTTTTGGAGTTTTAAGATTCGCGTAGGTAAATTTTTTATTTTAGCATATTTAACTAAATATAAATTGTATTTAGTATTGTATAGCCAATAATTCAAGACTTGTAAGTCAGGACCTTTGATAAGCCTTATTTGTAAAGGTGGTGGTGTGACTGCACTGCAATAAAATGGTGATCTATTGAAGATGTTTTCACATGACTGCATTTTAAAACTGTTGGCCCATTTAGTAAACCGATGCCAAATAACCGAACAAATTAACTTTATCGCCATTAGTGTGTGAAGTTTGTGGAATATAAAAGTTACTCAATTTATCACTTCTTTAGACTATAGACAATCTTTTGTAAAAATAAATAAAAATACTAAATACACAAAGAAAGGTCTATACATTAACACTAGAGAGGAACCCCAATTTCTCGGGCCTGGACTGAAATCCAATAGAAATGGTACTGTGGTCAGACTAGTTCATGTTTCAGCTGGTTTTATGGTAAGATGGGGGTCAAGTTCTTAACTTTAAAGGCAAAAGCAAGCAGACTGATATCATTTTGGATACGAAAGGCTGCATCTGTCAGATCGTAATACTACATTTATGTTTATGCCATAGGAGACATGAAATGAGTTAAGGTACCATTTGATGTAAAGGTGTATTTTAACATGTACAGCACAACTGATGGGAATTACCAGACCAAAATGCATGAGACAGAAAACCACAAGACACAAATTATAATTCAGGTTTCTTTTTATATAAACATAATAAAACAAATATAATAAAAGAAACAGGGCATATGCACATCCAGTGGACCAGAAGTGAAAGTGTCATGTCACTGCCCTTAGGCCTTTAAACACCCAAAATGCGGAGAGTCAAAAACAGCCACAAAAAATAGCTAGCTCACAAACCGGAATCGGATCCCTGCACTATAAACTCAAAAGCAGGGCGACTAACATGTGCCAACCCCATAACTATGCAAAAACGTCCTATGAAATCATGACTAAGTGGAGCACTATGCTGCTGTGAGCATTGTGGCTAGAGCAAATAAACCTCCAACAATAAATAGTACATTACATGTACATATGCGGTGTGAAGAGCAAAGGTTTTCCATGAAAAGAACAGGAAAATTCCATTCCTCCTTTATATGCTGTAACAGTGTGGTTTTGCAGATTTTGATAGCATGTTTTCACTGACTTGCCTAAAGTAGATCTGTTTTCTACTAAAAATATAAATTGACTCTTTAAGAGGAGAATCAGATGACAGTGACCATGGACTGTTTATAAAGTTTGTTTTGTTTTAGCTAATGATTGTCAATTTAATTTATTCATTCATTATCTTCTGCTTACTTCTTTATTAGGGTCGTGGGTGAGTTTCCCATGCCCAATCAGGGGAGAGTTTCAGACACAGTTACACCCAGGGCATCAATCTATCGCTGGGCACACACTCGCTTACACACACACACAGACTATATAGGGGCATTTTGGAGCAGCCAAATTTACATATTGGAATGTTGGAGGAAACCAGAGAACCCACAGGAACCCTACACAGACATGGTGAGCTACAGCACCCAAGTGTTGAGAGGCAAATGTGCTAACCACTAAGCCAACCATATATGCTGTGACGCATTGTTAAAAATGAAATTGCAAATTTGTCTTTCAGAATGTAAACTTTATTTAAACATCTAAATGAATTGTTTTTATAGCATTTCAAATGTTGGACTAACTTAATTAATCAAAGTTTTAAAGGAAGCCATTCACAATAAACATTCACAATATTCAAATGTGTAAATAAAGCTTTATTATAAACTATGTGTAAAACAGGTAAAAATGCAGCATTTAAAAATTGAACTTTTAAATAAATATAAATATACACTTTTATTTCAAAACACAGTCTTCAAAAGCATAATTGCCACGATCAAGGCATATTTAAATACAAAATATATATACAAACTAACTGTATAGACAAAAGAATGGTCAAGCCACATTTGAAAATTTGTTCAGTAGCAACATACAAATTTAAAAGTCTTTTTTTTTTTTTTTTTAAGATCTGGTGTGTTCAATGTGTCCTTGGAGCATTTCTTACTGTCTTTCAGCTTGAAACAGTGTTTTCCTTCATATAGATTATCTTTTACAGTTTTCTTCTCCAAACATAGTCCCTACAGCCATTTTGGTCAGAGTTTAATTATTTTCCAATTAAGACAAGCTTTTGTAAACTCTTTAATCTGCTGACTCTGCTTCACAATTATAGTCCAATAGGACTTTGAGATTGAATTTAGGGTATGTTCATACATAACTCTTCATAGACTCAGTGGTAATTTCCCTGACAAAAGACACTGACAATAACAATGTTTGTTTATGTCCTTCTACGACGTCAATTGAGGTTGGCTCACTTGACCCATGAATAGCACAGCACCTGTGATAAAAAAAATATTAACGCTAACTGTAAATATAATATTTAATGAACACAAATACTGTATCTGAAACCTCACCTGTTTGTTTGTGCTGGATAAAAAAGAGGAATGGTCTGTCCAGTACATGCTCCTCCACCCGCATGCGAGAGTAGATCACAGCACCTATCGTAACACAGTTGAGGACATGCCATTTAGTGTCAGACAGTAGAAACTGTAATATTTAAATATGGTTTCTTGCATTAAATGGTTACAAACTGAATGAAATTTCCATCTAATGTATTTTGAACAGAGATTGCTGATCAGAACATAGCTACACATTCCTGTTTACCTGTTCAATGAACCCTTTATTAAAATTGTAATACCTGACCATAATGGGTCAGCCCATTTAGATGTTTGTAAACATTTTGGAAAATACTATTACACCGTACCTGTGGCAGCAGAGCCTTTTGTGCCCTCTTCATTGACATCAAGCTTTACTCTTTGCAGAAATGTGGATACACACAATGGTTCATCAGCTACACAAAAGAATAAAATTGTTAAAACACATTAATGCTAAGTAATAAACAAATTAAATATGTAAAACACATTTTAATTTACATACCTGTGATGCCAGAAAAGTCAGCCTTAGACTGGCTAAAGATGTCGCCAAGACCTAGTCTGCTCAGTGTGGTCTTCAGATTAGTTTCTTCATCAATGGAAAATCTGGATTAACATCAACACAAACATCTTGGTTAAAAAATAATAATTTTAGACTCCACAGTGTAAGATTTACAAAAGAATTGCTGTTGATATTTACCTTGGAAGTACCAGTTTTCTAGTGACTCTTTTTAGTTTCCACTCCTGGATTTTGCGGCTGCTCAGCTCTTTGGTAAGAGCAGACAATGGAACATCCTTCTCAAATGATGACACCAGAAACATACTCATGGACTCCCCTTTATATGGCACCTCAATAACATCATAATCAATTCCTTCTTTTGTGACAAACTCACCTGGATGAGCAGACAATGCAAAGATTAAACTATGTGCATATGTTCACTACATTAAACTACACAGTGTAAGTATATTTATTCCTGAATATTTTTTGGTTCGTTATTTTATTTAACTATGTAATCATTCTTTCCTTATTTTAAACGTACCATAGTTGAATTTTTGTGTCAATGACATCATTGGCACAGGCACATCGGTACCATTAGCAGTGTGGAAAAGCCTTTCTGTAGTCAGCAGAGGGTTAAATGGAACCTCCCAGAGTCCATGGAAGTGGAGGGCATTCAACAGTACCAAACGTGTATTCTCACTAAGCACCCCAGCTGGTAGGAAATTAGGGATCATACCTGAAAAAAAAAAGATAGTCAGTGTACATAAACATGTGGGATTACTTTCCTTAATGATATTTACACTTCTGTGAAATACACCACAATTAATCTTTGAGCAAACAAAACCCGTTTCATAACAATTCAGGTAAACGTACCATCAGTCCTGTCAGACATCCAGGAATTGATGATCTTCAGGGCAGTCTCTGGATTGCTGAAGTCTACCTGGTGAGGTACACTCTGAAAAGCTTTTTTAAGGCTGTGACGAAAGGCCTTTTCCAGCAAAACCTTTCTATCAACCATTATGCCACTGGCCATCTCCACAGCCTCTTCACTCTCAAGATCCCTCTGGAGAAGCCTCTGTAGCCGTGGCATGCCACGATCTAATGAAATGCAGAAAGATATAAAGTTGTTTCTCTATTTAACATTTGAAAACAATGTATATTTTTAATAATGTTTCTGTATTTACCTTTCAGTGAATAACCCATCTGATCTTTGAGAGTTTTGTAGGTGCTTCCCTGAGCTCCCAGTTGAGCCATCCCTAACACAGAGGAAATTCCATATGGAGAAAGGACAAGATTTTGGTTTGGATGGGCATTGGAAGCTTCCACAAAAACACGAAGTCCAAAATCTGTCTGATGGTCCATCAGGAGGTTCCCCAAAGCTGATCCAAAATAGGTTAGGATCATTAGAACACACAGCCGTTCCATTCTGCATTGGAAAAAGAAGAAGATTATCAAAAGATTATTTTTGGGCCGATAAATATGCTGCGATAGATTGGCGCCCTGTCCTGTGTGTATTTGCTCAGCGCCCGAGACGCTGTCCTCTGGATGGGCATGGGGACAAGCCCCCCACCCCCGCGACCCTCTTGGAGGATTAAGTGAAAGATAATTAATAAATGAATGAATGATAATTCAACATATAATTTAAATATGCACTATTTTAATTACTTTAATGGCTTTTACTGTTTTTTAACAACTCTGTAAAGCACTTTGTAACGCTTCTGTATGAAGGGTGCTCTATAAATAAACTTGACTTGCCTTGCCTATTTGATAATTGACTTAATGATATATCCAAAAACTTTGCATATTTTTATCATCTGACATTTTTACAATACAGTGTTTGAATAACTTCATCCACTCATTTATTCATTCATCAGCGTCACAGTTCTGAAGCCAAACTCCACACAGAAAGCACATTGTTTGCCCTGCCCAGAACCCAAACCCCAAACCTTCTAACTGCAAGGCCAATTGCATCATCAGCTTGCCTATTCCATTTCAAATGGAAAAAAACTGTCCGCTCTTTGACTTTACTCACAAGTTAAATTGTTGCAATCTGTTTCTGTTTGCCTGCCCTGACTCACCGTCCCATTTTACAAAAGGGTCTATTCACAACTGTTTTAAAGCACACCATGCAAGAAATAAATAGAAATTCTTCTCATATTAGGTGTGCTGTCCTAAAGTGTATCACATGTTAACATTGCAAATTAGAGTTGCAACTATAGGGGAAATTGAGACATTTGAAGATTTATCACTAAAAGAATGTCATGATAACACCACAATGATTTTTCTAAAGCTTACAGTCAAAATTACCAAATTATATGTTTTAATGAGTACAAAATGATAAATAAATGATAAACATGATATGTTTAATGCATCGTTTATATAGAGGCATTTTTATTAAAAGCCTAGTGAGGAACATTAAAAAAAAACTTGGGATTATTGGACATTTAGCAGTTAATTAAATGTCTTGTCATAGTCCAACACAGCATGCCAACTATCAAATTTCACTCTTACAGAATCAGGTTACAATAATATGCACATATACATAAAAACAAATGGATGCTATTAGGAGTACTTATCTTTATTTTATTTTTTTTATTTAAATATTCACATTTCACGATTAATTAAGGATTTTCTTACCAGTCTTTATATTAACTGAGGGTTTAATGTAGTTGAACATAATTTAGGAACCAGTCTCACAAACAAAAGTAGAAAAAAAGATATGTTTTCTAAAGATTTTAAAGTAGTCTACCAAAGTATAACTGTTAGGAAATGAAAACCGTTACCTGCTAATTTATTTTAAAGGCTCTTTCTGAGAGTTTTTGTTGCTCGTGGTCTCGACCTGCAGGCTTGAGCTGTAATCCTGAGAAAATGTCTCTGCTATTTAAAGTACTACAACTCCTCCCCTCTTAGCGGAAGTTATGAAGTCATCTCTGTCTGCCTTTCCAGTCTGCACTGGAGGGAAAAAAAAGTTGAGAAAAACTTGAGTCACACCAAGTATAAGGCAATATCTCACAATTAGTTAATTCTTCTTGATAACTTTATTTATATTATGAATAATTACTGATTCGTAATTATGACCAGTTATTAAATGTTTTGATAAACACTTAACAATAAAAAACAGAGGTCAAAGTTCCATAAAGTGGTGCATTAGGAAATATTAACACTTAATTCAAGGTATTTAATGAAAAACACGTAATTTCACTACAATGTAATAATTTAACATAAGGTAAATATGATGACAATGTTCCATAACATGAGCAAATATGCTCTTTTCATTAGCATTGACATTCATTTACTAACATTATTGATTTTGAACATTTTAACGTGATCAGATATGTGATCTTTTCTAGTTCAGTTGTTCTTACTGTCTGGCTCCTATGACAAAGATGACACACCATACTGCTATAGGAATTATTACAGAACCTGCATTCCATCCAGCATGCTCATGAACAGGCCTGAGGTCTACAAGTGACTGTGTGTCTAGTAACACACTGATGAGAGAAACAGAGGAAAGATGAACACGGTGTCTAACTGTCTCAGGCATGTACATCCACTTTGACTTTCATATATTTTGTATTCATCAGATAGATTACAAAATAAAATACAAACGTTCATGAACAAAACCAGGCATTACTACAGCACTTAAAAGGCAGACGTTATGAAAATCTACCATTAGAAGGATTTAAGTAAGTATGATGTCATCTGATATCTGGCAGTGTGTATTTAGATGTCTGGCTTTGTGATTTAATTTTATTGCCTGTCTGTTCATTTACAGCCATGTGCCACAATATGCCTTGCCAAATCATTATCTTCAGGCTTTTTACATACGCATGTGAACCAAACTTCAGACATGCACAGTATATCAGCTCACATTTTTCCTATTCATGTAATCCAATTGGTATTTTTAGCTCTTGTCCACATCACTGTTTCCTAAACTTGCAACATTCCATATTAAGGAATAAATAGGAACCCAGTCCCCAAACTCAAACTCTAGTGGAAGTGCTGACCTGTAGTTTTTCAGAACACAGAACACCCATTGGATGATGATTCACTGTTTCCCTGGGCAACAAACCAAAACAGGTTTGGAAAATCCATCAAATAAAACCTTGTTTGGAGACCAACAAAAGTACAAGTTTTGTACAAGTTAAATAAGAGCTATGACCTTTTTAGTGCCCTATTGTATTATCCCATAACACTATTTTGATGCACGCCTGAAGTGGGCAGTAAAACTACAACAATTTCTCAAGGAAAATATAGATGCAACTAATTTTTTACTAAAAGATTTTATGTTTACAGTTTTAACAAATACTGGACACATTCAATAATTAAATAAATATGTTCATTACAGAATGCAGTTTTAAATGTTCTGGGTTTTGGTTAATATAATTAACTGAACTTGTCCTCTGTACTGCTCACCCACTTATGATTTAGTAACCTTGCAATGACATTTCCAAATATTGTTTTGGTCAATGATATATTAAGGCATGACCAGGCAAAATGATAATTTATTTAATTGTCAGTCAAAGAAGATATATACTTATTGCCTCCACATCTTATTATTAGAACGAAATTATAAATAAAAACAATTTGCTGAAAACAAGACAACAACAGTTAAGAGACATGATAAGACCAAATACTATAGTCAGAAAATGTATTATGTTTTATAATAGATATTTATTAAAACAGTCTGATCTTACTTTAAGAGGTATTTGCTTAACACTTTTAAACCCCTCTTTGAATTGTTTAGTAATAGCATGTATCATATAAATTATGTTTGTTCAAAAGTTTGAAGAATCACTATCAATTTGCTTTTGTAAGTATTAAAATAAATAGTGTACCGCCTAGCTTAAGGTTAGAAACCCTTTTATTTCACTGGGATCAATTATGCACCAGTATGGAATAAGATTTCTCTCCTCTGCTGATTATACAATGTTGTATGTATCATAAAAACCAAATGACACCATCAGTAAACTTCATGGTTGTATAATAAAAATCATAGAGGTGGTCTTGTAATTTTCTTTTATAGTTAGATCTACACACGAAAGAGGCAAACTCTCTAACATTTTAATAACTGTAGTTTAGCCACAATTGATTTCAACACATTTTGGACATTATTTTAACATGAACGTAGTGATTGCTATGTCTGCATTTTTCCACCTCACACCGCTATATATATATATATATATATATGGCTTAGTGGTTAGCACATTCACCTCTCAGCGCTGGGGATTCCCGGTTTGAATACCCATCTGGGTGGAGTTAACATGTTCTCCCTGTGTCTGTGTGGATTTGGTCCGGGTTCTCCGGTTTCCTCCCACAGTCCAAAAACATTAAGGTAAATTGAATGCTCTAAATTGCCCTGTATAGTATGTGTAAGTGAGTGAGTGTGTACATAGTGATGGATTGGCGCCCTGTCCTGGGTGTATCTCTCAAGACGTATGCCCCTGGATGGGCGACCCTCATTAAGGAGTAAGCGGAAGATAATGAATAAATGAATGAATATAATAGATCG
>JAOUQT010055688.1:0-10676 GCA_025769995.1 Xyliphius kryptos | reverse complement strand
TGAGCAGTGTATGTGTTTCAACATATATGCAGTGAAAAAATATTGAGTGATGGTAGTTATTTGATTTATACTAAGAAGCATTAATAAGTTACCTGAAATAGTGTAACTGCGTTGTGATGCATTTTGCTGTAGAGTACAGTAAGGTTAAATGATCTGATAGTCAATCTTAAAAAATAATAAAATTATTAGTATCAGTGTCAATAAAATCACCTCAATCTGAGATACTATTCTTTACCAAATAAGTATTACTATTAGTATTAGTTACTGCACATTATTAAAATATTGCACCTTATAGATGTTGACTAGTGGATATAATCAATTCTATTTCAATGTGAATATTTTAAATCAACTGCTCAGAATTGAATTCACCTTAATTTGTTATATTCGTCAAAATAAGCGGTCTGACAAAAAAAACACATGCATTACAAGTTGGGTGTTTTATTTACCTGCTTCTTGATGTCCTTGTTTTAAGAATCACAGTCCTCCAAAACATCCATTTATTCATTATCTTCCGCTTAATCCTCTACTCCCCTGTTGCAGTGGGGATGCCCATCCAGGGGGAGGGGCGTCTTGGGTGCTGGGCAGATACATCCAGTACAGGGTGCCAATCTATCATTGGGCACACACATGGACTATAGGGGCAATTTAGAGCAGTCAGTTTACCTGGAATCCATGTTTTTGGAATGTGGGAGGAACCCGGAGAAAACCCATGCGGACACGGGAAGGACAAGGAAACTCCACCCAGATTGGGATTCGAACCGGAATCCCTAGCGCTGAGAGGCGAACGTGCTAACCACTAAGCACAACAATAATGAGATGCTTGTTATTCACACACAGGCATCTTGTATGTGCGTTAACGCCACCGCCTACCGCTAGTCTTTAGGATCGTCCCTTATTGCTTCATATCAACGGTAGATTTTCTACATTTTTATGTATTTTTAAATTTTTGGAAAATGTGAAATGAACTTGATAAAATACTATAAATACATTTTGAGATTATTAATGATATCACATTAAAGCTGACGTAAGTTTGTTATATATATTTTTTGCCCAGATCACTGCGAAGCACAATGAAGGCCAGTTTGTTTGTGATCATTTGTAAGTCTCACTTTATTATAATTGTGTGTGTCTCGGCCTGTCTGTCTCTGCCTCTCTGTCTGCGAGTGTGTTTTTGTCTGTCTGTCTTAATGTGTGTCTGTCTGTCTGTTGGTCTGTTCACCTGTGTCTGCCTGTGTCAGTGTGTGTCTGTCAGTGTCTGCAAGTGTCTGTCTGTATGAGTTTTAACTGTGAACACTGAATGTATAATTTTACTCTGTCTATTTTTAGTGCTGGTTCCAGTGCTGCACTGTTACTCTGCACTCCACGTGAAAGACGCCATCATCGATAAACCGGTCACTCTGCCATGTTTTTGTAACGAAAGTTCACAAAATGCCATGTGGCGCAAACTCGTTAATGGAAAATATGTCAACTTTAAAGTTGTTGAAATTAAACACAGCCGAGTCACTTTCACTGGCAACACACACAAAACAGACTGCTCTATGACCTTAAGCAGAACTGTGTACAATGATTCTGGCTGGTACAGATGCTCGTGTGATTCACATGAGATTAACCTGCAAGTTCTGGGTAATTACAACTTTTTTTGTAGATAATGATCCACTTTTACAATAACAAGACAATAACAGTAAGTGTTTTGTTCTTTAGACCCGAGAGTTGTTACAGCCTCTGTGAAGGAAAACGTTTCCCTCCCGTGTTACGGTCAGGGTGTCAAAGATGTAACCTGGATGAAAGATGGACGAGAGGTTTGGACGGACACTCCCGAGAAGGAGAATATTTCCGGCAGGTTTAGCGTGTCCCCTGAAGACCGTGTTAATGGTCATTTCCCCCTGCACATCAATTCATTCCAGCTGTCTGATGCAGGACTTTATCGCTGTTTCTTCAATCAACAAACCAAAGATGGAGAGCCACGTGCGGTCAGCCTGAACGTGCACAATTCTACCTCAAACAACGGTAATAATTGATAATTGATTAGACAAGGTTTACTAATAAATAACAGATTCAGCTTCATTCTCTATAACCTTTAACACTACAGTCTAGAAATTTACATTTAGTTATTTAGAAGACGTTTTTATCCAAAGCAACTTACAGGTATCCCAACTTGGTTGGGGTCAGAACACAGGGTTGATGCAGCACCCTGGAGCAATGCGGGTCAAGGGTAAGGATACATTGGTAACTTCAGTGGACCTAGGATTTGAACCCTCAGCCTGTTGATTGATAGTCCAACGCCCTAACCACTGAGGGCCACACCACACCATTTTGCAATTCTCTGTGTTTGATATGGCCCATGATCCCCTTCCATTTGAAAAAAGTAAAGTTGAATCCAAAATGGCGGCTTTGTAGATTGGTGTCATGGGTGTCACCCGGCTTCAAATGTTTTCTCCCTCCCATGTAGTAATATGCCACAAAAGGTAAGGTGATATCAGCAACCACATCCATTTTATCAGGGAGAATCCATACTTATGGCCCTCCCTGTATATATTTGAATTACCTTTAATAAATCATAACTTAACTTCATATCTGTTCTTTGGTTGGATCTGAATTTGTTTAGTCAGTAATGCTTTACACACGCTCTCTTACTGCCACCTACAGCTGCGATTCCGTTTTTGCTGGTGGATTTACTCGGATAAATAAACTTGAGTGGGATTTTTAACAAAATTTGAAGATTGTAGTTTGTTAATGCAAATAACAAACTTTTTCTCCCACCACTTTTTGGGGATTTTCATATCGTTTGTCATATATAAAAATATTTGTACTAAAGATTTAGTACTATTAGTGTTGCTGCTATTTGTAGGACATGCTGCTTCTTGCTTGGTTCCTCACCTGTGCATGCTCCACGCTCCTAAATCTGTACAGATCGGACTGGCCAAGGAGCATATGATTGGTTTGAGTTTATTGTACAGCGACGCACATACTATAACAAGAAAAGTTCAGCCGCTTAGAATTATCAGTTTGAATTCGCAATGATCAATGTCTAAATTATATTGGTGACCAGTGTTTTAAATATTATGTTTTGTGTTGACTGTAGATAAGAGCATATACTTAAAGAAATGACAGACAAATGTTTTTGAGGTGTTATAATGTCAAAAGTGTCCTTATTGACCGCCAACTCCGTTCTGTGTTGTAGCCGCAGCCGTGCCCCGCCGCGTGCCGACCGCCAGCGGAGCCGTCATGTGGCAGGAGGCCCGCAAACACGAGCGCAAGCTGCGTGGGATGATGGTGGATTACAAGCGCCGTGGGGAGCGCCGACGGGAGTACTATGAGAAAATTGTAAGTGCCAGTGGTTTCTTAAGTGTAAGTGGTCAATCGGTTAGTGTTCATTCAGAGGGGCTTTATACAGTGGGGTTCCTCCTAGTTATCTAAAACAGGAGCGTGGAGAGTGGATTTTTTTTTTTAAGGATACCGCCATTGTTTGAGTTTGGGGGTGCAAAGAGTCTAACATGCATTGCTCCAGGGGGCAGTTACATGGTCCAATCATGTGGATGCATATAATGGTATGTACAGGGGATAGAGTGTCTGTGCAATTAGAAGGATCATCCACCACCCAAATCATTTTTATTATTATTAATAATATGTTTTTTACTATATTGCGAAATTTTGCTCAGGTAGGTATAGCTGTGGATACACTACCGCTCAAAAGTGTAGGATCACTTGCAAATTTCCCTCTTTTTGAAAGAAAAACACAATGTCATGCAATTCACAAACAACATTGTCCATTTCACTAATTTCATTTGAATGTTTAAATGGTTATTATACGACTCCAAAGGTATCATTCATAAAAAGGTGACATTATAGTATTACTCTACCCAACAATTATGGCTCAGATTCTGTCTCAGGGGTTTCTTCTTAGGCATGTGAAATTATTAAATTTGTCAGGGGCTTTGACGCGTACAGATATACACTAAGTTACACTATAGTCATGTGGATCATTTATGGATTCCTTCAGGGGATGTGCTCTTAATGGGACATGTTAAACATACAGTTACTACAACCTTAAAAGACCATTGGAACTTTGGATTTAAGGTATAACAAGGTTTATTACAAACAAAGATAAATGTTACAAGTTAAAATGGTTAGAAAACTTACTTACACCACTAAGTTTGCTGTTTTAATGGAAATAAATTCTACTGCAGTGTGCCTCCTTCCGTGCTAGCTCCTCCATGGGTCGGCCAGGCCGCTGCCGAGCAGCGATGTGGGTTCGACCCTGCATCCATATTCCAAATCGCAAAATAGGGAGAGCTCAGAGCCCAGGGTTACACTATATAGCCCTTAAAACTCTTTGAAGTTTTCTGGTATGCTAATTATTATTGGTTATCAGATGGTCATGTTCAGGCTACAACAGGTTTACATCCTGTGTTTGATTTGTACCGAAGGCCCTTGTCAAAAGCGTCTCAATGTCATTTGTGTGGTCTCCTGGTGTGTCATTGTGCTGGTTTCCTGTGGTATCTGCTTACTGAAACAGCTTAGACCAAAAATATCAACCCAATATGAAATAGAATACTATAACATTCTTGGTATTATGTACATGCTTAACTTTTGACCGCTGTGACGTTAGAATTTTGTAGACACCAAATATGACCGTGCAAACCATTAATAATACACAATTATTATTTAATCACATGTTTGTTATTTTCTACAGGGGTGGTACTATAGCAGATTTATAAAGAGTGGAAGGGATGGAAGGCTACAATAAGATTTTGCGCCGCCATTCCATACCCTGTGTACAGTGCTTGGGGCCATTTTCATCCTACAACAGGATAATGACCCCAAACAGGCCTCCAAATTGTGTCTGCTATATTTAAGAAATTAGTCGGCCAGAATTCTGACTCTAATGGAGTGGCCAGCACAGTCTCCGGATCGGAACCCTATTCAACTTGACCGTATAATACGGAAAAAGACTGCTTCAAGCCAATCCATGTTGCGGGAGATGCTACAGGAAGCATGGGCTGGAATCACATCAGAAAAGTTGATAGCTAGAAGGCCTAGAGTCTGCCCTTTTGTAATTGCTGCAAAAGTTAAGACTTCTTTGATGAAGTCAAAATTTAAAGTACGAGGTCATTTTTTTATTAAAATTAATATTTCTTCAATGTCTTGCTTTTTTTTATATCTTGAGAAAAATTCACTGTGATCACAAACTTTTGAGCGGTAGTGTACATTAATTATATCGCCGCTACATCGCGGGTCTCTGAAGCGTAACTCCTGCGATATTTGAGGTATTACTCTGATTTGTTTCTGTCTGACTTCACAGCTAGGACGCAGGATTAAGTGTGCTTATGCTAACTCATAAAACTGTAAAATGTAGAGGAGATTAGTCGTTGGTTCTGGTTAGTTATGTGGATTATTCCGCTGAATGTTCTTTAGCATATTCAAAATGTTTCCAAAAACACACCTCACAGTGTCAATGAACCGTCCATGCAGCTCTACTGGTGCTGTCAATCACAGGAACCCAGACTCCTCCTACATGATGGATCTGAATTGAGCAGTGTGCGTCATTTCCATGCATGGTTTCCACTCCTGGTCCAAACTCCGCCTCCAAACTGAGCTACACTCAGCATGGTGTGCTTAGAGGTGTTTAGCTAAGGTGCAACTCCGCTTGGGCTGATTTTAGTCCCGCCCTGGGTTTTATGGTCTTTAAGCATTCCGTACCGTTGGATTCTACGTGTGAAGGCGTCTACAGTTTGTGACTAATACAACGTACCGTTACACAAATAGAGCCGCGCCATTAAACGACACGTGTGGAAACATATCAGCTGTGTATCTAATAAAGTGACCAGGTTACAGTTCTTTGAACTTTCTGTTGGATTCATGTAGAAAAAAGACCCGGCTCAGTTCCTGCAGGTTCACGGCCGCGCCTACAAAATCCACCTGGATCCCGCCGTGGCGCTGGCTGCCGAAAGTCCAGCCAACATGTGAGTCCCCTGAGAACCCGTTTTGTTATTATTGTTACTTTTTATTTTCCCCTTTTGCTGTGTAATGAATTAACGCTCCCGATTTTTTTCCCAGGATGCCTTGGCAGGGAGATGCCAACAACATGATCGACAGGTTCGACGTGAGGGCTCACCTGGACTACATTCCCCCCTACACACCCACCCTGGGGGGCAGTACGTAAGTGTCCAAGTGGATCAGACCGTGTTCCTACTGGACTGTCCTCTCAATGGCGTCCTGTAGGCGGGTGTGCAACAACAACTGAGCTGCCACGTTTGATTTTACATCCACAGGGTAGAGCAATAAGGTGGCAGTGTTCAATGGGGGTAGATACCGGGTTCAAAATCTCCACCCCTTCCACCTGCTCTGAGGGGGTTTTACAGATGGACTACAGTCTGCTGTGGGTTTTCCCATGCCCATCAATGGGAGAACGTCTCGGTCACAGGGTACATACTCCAGGACAGGGCCCTAATCTATGGCTGTGCACACGCTCACACACACTAACACACACTATATGGGGCAATTTAGAGAAGTCAGATTAACTCGAATCCATGTTTTTGAAATGTGGGAGAAACCCGAAGGAAACCCATGCAGATTCGGGAAGAGCATAGAAACTCCACCCAGATTGGTATTTGAACCGTCAATCTCAAGCACTGAGAGAGAGCGCAAATGTGCAAACCTCTAACCACTGTGCCACCCACACATTTATTTAAAATTAGTTTTTCCATGTAAATCAATGCAAATCCAGTTAATTTGTTGTAGAGACTTTAAAATACTTAAAACTAATTTTATAGAGACCAAATATAGCTTTTAATACCTAAAATAAAACTGAAATTATATATTCTCAGACCCTTTCCAAAAAATATGTTGATTAATTTCCATAATTACATTCAAAGTGAAACTTTTATACATTCAGGGCCCACAATTTAAATGTAAACAATTTCAAGTATTTATTTGGTTATTTTTATGTAATCTGGGCTTCCAGCTCATAAAAGCTACAGAAACAGCAATAAGGTCCACTGTGAAATCTCCACAGTCAGTCGTCATGATTTGGGGGGTAATGTCCGGTGGAAATGTTGCTAAACTCTGCTTTCTTAAATTCAAGCTCAGCGCAACAGTCTAGCAAAATGTTTTAGAGGACTTTATGATTCCTTCTGCTGAGGATATATATGGAGATGCACATTTTATCTTCCAGCAGGAGCTGGCCCCTGCCCATGCCGCCAGAAGCACCAAAACCTGGTTTGATGCTGCTAGTTATGGAAGGACAGATTTCCTTGATGCTTGTTTGCTGGCAGCTCTTCTTTGTTGTTGGTTCTGGTGCCATTAATTTTCCTCTTGAGAACTCCGTCTCCTTTTGCACTGTGGTGGCATGGGCATCAAACCAGGTTTTGGTGCTTCTGGTGGCAGGGGCCAAATAAATACCTGAAATTGTTTAAATTATAGGCCCTGAATCTATAATCTATGAAAGTTTTAACTTTTTCATCTAATGATATTTACACTGTGTTGCAAATAATATTGTCTAAAATGACCTATATGAATTGGTCATTGTAATTTTCCAATCATCAACTATTAGAGTACAATTGAGGGGTTTTTGAACAAACTGCCAGCGATAACCGTATATATTTAAAAAAATAATAATAATAAAAATACTCAAAATGCATGTTCCAAATTATTATGCACAGCAGAGTTTTATATTTTTATAAAGAGCAAAAACATGGTCATTTGTAATATTATAAGCATTAGCAGGTTATTACAACCTGA
The DNA here is from genome assembly GCA_025769995.1 of Xyliphius kryptos. Classification (NCBI taxonomy): domain Eukaryota; kingdom Metazoa; phylum Chordata; class Actinopteri; order Siluriformes; family Aspredinidae; genus Xyliphius; species Xyliphius kryptos. The sequence continues at coordinate 2,936 of JAOUQT010055688.1, read as the reverse complement.
AATCAAACAGTTTTCAAGTCAAAAATTTATTTTAGGGGATGTTACATTTGCACATAGGACCCCTTGTTTTAAAGGAGCTTCTGGACTCTCTCGTCCATTGAATTTGTCAGGTTGTTGCATCTTGTTGTTCGGGGGACATTGGAGGCACCAGCAGCTTCAAAAACTTGTCTGCTGCTATGACAAGGCATTTTTGCATCTGCTCTTTTAACCTGATGTAATAGCCTGTTGGAAAGAGTCCCCCATTTTCCCTTATCAGCACGCACATGTGTGCTCTGAATCAGCTACATACTTCTTGACTGTGCGATGATCACGATGAAGTGTCTTGGCAATGTGGATTGTACTCATGCCTTGACCTAAACACTTCACAATTTATTGCTGCTCAGCAGGCAGAACATCCTTTTTCTTTCCAATTTTGGCTGAAAATGTAGGCTGCTTAAAAATAAGTAGTCCTGTCTTTAATTGGACACACCTGCCAAACTTATTCACACAGGTGTCTGCAACTGCTTTCAGTGATCTAAAGAGCCCTGACACACATCACTATCAATGAATTTAACTGACAAAAAAATCACTCCTAAACACTTTTTGCATAATAATTTGGAACACAGTGTACATTTGTTTGGGAAGGTTCTGTAAAAAATATATATTAAAAAAACGAATGTTAATCGTAATTGAACATTCAACAGAAGTATTTTAACATGTTTTTGTTCCAAATCAATAATGAATTTTTGACTTCACTCTCTGGTTTCTTAGTGCAATAACGTGTTTCGCTACATAAGCTTCCTTTATTGTGGACAGCGAATTTCTGTACAAGCAGCTGATATCAGCAGTTTTCCTTTTTAATTTCATTTTTTGGTCACGTCCCACCAATTTGAAAACTGCTTGTCTGGACATACATTTATATTTTAAATTTTTACGTAAATGACTAATCATTTTTTTTGTGATTTAGCTAAATGTTGAGCTTTTTACAAAGACACACACAGCATGGATGGGGTTAGTGACACTGTAAGATAAATGCACTTATATGTCCATCCCGCTCCGTCCTTAGGGGGCACGGTTTTGGGCATGTGCAGTTTAGTTGCAGTTTTGACATGGTGCGATGGATGTCACTGAGTGTCCCGAGGGCTCTTTAACAGAAACTGAAGAACGTGGATCTCAAAGTCTCCACCAGGCCAAGTCACTAGATTTGTCGCTAGTTGCCTTTTTTAAAGAGCTTCTGAAAAGTCACCAAGTCTTCGAGATGGAAACCATATTGATGCAGCTTGTCGTTCGCAGCAACCCCGAGCAGGAGAGCGAGGAGAGGAAGTGCAATTACGAGCGCTACCGCGGCCTGGTGCAAAACGACTTCGCTAACAGTGAGTGTGACTTCCACACAGTGTTCTAATGACAGTGCGGGGTCCTTTGCATTGTGGGAATGTAAGCATCTGCTTGTGTGTTTAGTTTCTGAAGATCAGTGTTTGTACCAGATCTACGTGGACGAGTTGTACGGCGGCCTGCAGAAGCCCAATGAGGAGGAGAAGAAGAAGTGAGGCCTTGTGTATTTTTGTGTGCGTGTGCGTTAGTAATACATCAGAAGAAATTTTTATTTATTTATTTTTTTTTCCCTTTAGGCTGTCTGAAAAGAAGGCTCAGATCGGCTACACCTACGAGGACAGTACAGTTATGGAGTCGGACACCCGCTCTGAGAAGGACGAGGATGAGTCCGAGAACAGCGAGTCGGAGGAGGATGAGGTCATTCCTGATATTGGTACGGCCACAGCACGTTGTTAATAATCTGTTGGTGGTTAGTGTGAAGGGGCTGTGTGGGGACCCCACCCCCCAAAAATGTGGCAATAAAAAGGCATTAATCAAGGGTTCCCCCCTTTCTCCCCTCCAGTGTCTATAAAAAGTTGCAGTGACATGAAACTCTGTAAATTGTCTGTTGGTGTTTTAACACTGGTGCACACGTGAGACAACATGAATCGGAACAATGCTGCAGACACAGTAATTTGCATTCGATTTTAAATTGAAATTTCATAGATTTAATGTAAAAAAAAAAGTGTTTAATCGGGCTGAATTGTTTCGTGGGGAAATTTTAAGTATCGAAATTGTCATGAAGGCGCCAATTTACACCTCTTGCAAAAACAAACGTAAGCAATAAACCACTAGAGGGAGGTGTGTTGCCATGCCATCAACTCCCAATGTTTGAGCCTTGTGGATGTCTTGTTCAGCTTAGTGATTGGTTGGCTGGATGTGTTGTGATTTTTCCATGGGAGGGAAAATTTGCCAGGTATCCCAACTTTACAGTTGGGGTCCAAGCACAGGATCTGTCATGATGCAGTCCCCTTGGAGCAATGAGGGTTTGGGGCCTTGCTCAGGTGCCCACGTGGGTTATTTTAGTAAACTTCACACATCTGCTGGCCTTTGCATTCAATTGCTATGAGTGCGCAAATATATTTGGTGGTTTCCATAAGGACGCGATGGCTTATTAGGTCCCGTGGAGTCGGCCATGGACAGACTATCGAAGTGTCTGTCTTTAATGTCCCATTCTGTTCTGTCGTGTTGTAGATGTGGAGGTGGACGTGGACGAGCTGAGCACGGAGCAGGTGACGGAGGTGAATAAGATGGCCACCTCGTACGGCATGGCAGATGGAGACTTCGTCTGGTCGGTTCAACCTCCTTTTATTTTTCTAAAGGGGTCGTTTTTTTGTAGAGGCTTTGTGCCGCCGCACCACCCCCGGGGGTCGCCCTTGGGCCGGCCTGCTATTGATGAAATGTTCTAACGAGGCAGAAGGGCACTCCTGTGACAGATCGAATAACTGCCATGTCTTTGTGGCAGGATGTTGAGGAAGGACAAGGAGGAAGTGGAGGCCATAAAACACGCCAAAGCGCTGGAGGCTGAGAAGGCCATGTACTCGGTGAGAACGAAACCTGGCACGCTGCTGGCGGGAGCCAGGAGG
>JAOUQT010055674.1:0-10677 GCA_025769995.1 Xyliphius kryptos | reverse complement strand
ATGTGTCATTCCCAAGACGAATTGACGCTGTATTGGCCGCAAAAGGAGGCCCTACACCATCCTAATAAATTATTGTGGTCTAAAACCAGGTGTTTCACTTTCAATGTCCAATCCCTGTATGTTCTTTCCGTGTTTTTCTGCGGGTTTTCTCTAGGTAATCTGGTTTCCTCCCGCGTTCCAAAGACATGCATTATAGGTTAATTGGAGTCACTAAATTTTCTGCTAGTGTGTGAATGTGTGTAATGTGGATTTGCGCCCTGTCTAGGGTTGTTCCTGCCCTTGCGCCCAGAGTATATGTGATTTTGATGCATACGCTCATAAAAATCTGGCCTCAAGGGCATGAACAACCCTAGACAGGATGCCATTCCATCGTATGGCACACACACACACAAATACACCAAGGGCTACTTTATAGACACCAATTAGCCTAATGCACATGTCTTTGGAATGTGGGAGGAACCAGGTTTCTCCTAAAACCAATTCAAACACGGGAAAAACATGCAATCTCCATAGATACCCTTTGATACCCTTTGATATGCTTCTGGCGGTGAGGCGCGAGCGCTAACCAGAGCGACACCGTGCCGCCCTCATCGTCATCTCAACATTATGCAAAACAATATATCGTATGAGGCACCATTCCTTTTAGACAAGAACAGAAAGTGTACGCCACAGTGAGCGCAGACTTGCTGACAGCGGAGAGGTTTTGTCTGGTGAAAATCACTATATTAGGAACAGCTGCCAGGTGGGGTATGAGCGGTGACTCAAGTGGTGGTTACGTCCCAATCGGCTCTTGTGTAAAATTTGGCTTTGTCCACTACACAGCACAAGACAACATTTACCAGGTATGGGTAAAGGGGATCATATACACACAGGTATGTGGAGTGCCAGAGTTTTAGCAACAGCTGCATTTTGGCTGTTCTTGTACCGTGGTAACGCAGGTGTACCAGGAGTGGAGGAATTGTGAAGAAAAACCTCCAGGTGAAGGTAACACTATGGCTGATTGTGTGCGTTCTCACCGAGCTAGTTGTTTGCCACTTTGTGGACTCTGTTCCCTGGCATCTGTATGCCACAATTAATCAAAACATATGGACCGACCTGCTATTAGCCAGGAGTTCTTATAAGGAAGTAATTGTTCAGCGCATAGTACCTGGGATCACAGAATTTCGGTCTACATCACACTTTCAGATGTAAAATGCTCCTAGAGAGTGAAACGAAAAGAGTGAGGAGATGAATATTCAATAACAAACGCAGGACCAAGCAAATTGAAGAGACGTGACAGAACGGATCAGATCAGTTGTCCGAGTTCTACCCGGTTACACACGTGCATCTTATTAATCTCCTCAAACCACAGCCGGAACATGATTATTCCCTCTCGAAGCAATCTCCTGCATCCTATATATTTCCTTTCTGCTCCTCTCTTATATTTCGATTGTCTTATATCCGCCAGATTGAATGACCACATAATAATAATAATAGCTTATTATAGAACACACATACGGTAGTGCTGATCTTGTTTTTCTTCACCAGTGTCTCTTTGTTTGTCTTCTCTGACCAATCCATGACCAATAGCAACATCAGAAAATAATGACCAGTGAGTTAGCGGCGACACAAGCAAGGTTTAACAGCACACAGGAGAGATGTTGGGTGTCTGTGTGTGTGTGTGTGTGTGTGTGTGTGTGTGTGTGCGCATGATTAGTGACAAGCTCGGCAGGGGAAGCAAGGCCTGATTGGAGGTGTAGTCAGTCATGATTAGCCACATACAAACAATGAGTCATCTCCCAGTCTAGAAGATGGTTATATACGCTTTAAATAGTTACACACAAAGAGTTGAATCATGGCAAGTGTGTGGAGCGTATGTCCTGGCTGTATTGCCACACACACACACACACACTTACACACAGTGTCCAATACTGCAATGCTACAGTTTCTGTGGTGCAGTCTGAACTGAATGACGAACATTGACGAAATAAATGGATGTGTACAAAAGTGTAGAACAGTGCAAGGTCACTCTCTGACCTTTCTACATCTTAAATACTAATGACCCTCTTTAGGCATCGTGTGTTTTTTTAGAAATTCTAAATTGATGCGTCAGCACAGAATAATTTTTTTACCTCCTTCTGACTTATAAACATCACTTTCCATTAAAAAAATAAAAAATGTTTAAAAATCAGGCAAAAAACAAACAAATGTGACAAACACAGTCTCCAGAAGAACCGCGTCGGATTCTCTAAAACTATTATAAAACTATTCCACAGTACTCTACTGTAATTATCTGTAATTATCTGGTCAATTATTCGAGTGTCTAGGAGAATCTGACAAAATTCTTCTGAAGACTTTGTATTTGGGCTTTTCCCCACCACCAGGGGCAATTGTCAAGCAGGTGCATGTTTTACCCCAGATTCACTTCCTGATGCATCACTTTTGGGCTAAGGACTAGAAAATGTAGCATCTCCAAATCACCTATCTTGCATGTCTCATTTGGGGGGGAGACGAGACTGGAGTACTTGAAAGAAACCCGCGGGAACACGGGGACATACATACATTTGCTGTTAGGTGACAGCGCTACCACTGCACCACAAAACTTGGTTGTATCCACATGTCTGTTATGGATTATGAGGTTTGCATGTGTGTGCTACATTTAAGCAAGTTCCCTCTAAAAAATAACCTCTGAAGCTAAGATCAAAGCATTGTTGGTCTTAAATAAAGTGTAGCATAAGCGTGAGAAATACTTCACCGAATTATTTACGTCATTTTCCCTTTAAAACTTAGATTACGTCATCTCATAAACGACTAGCGTTCTGCTACATGTAATAAGATCTACAAACAGCGCGCGCGCACACACACACACACACAGTATGAGGGTAAGTAGTATAGTTGGGATGGTGTTTGAACGTGTACAGTATATAACTGGTTTATATATATACACATACACACACACAACAGGGTTGAGCAATGCGTCTAAAACCCCCCTTCTCCCGACCCCCACCCCTCGGGTCACTTGGTTTTAAATCCGGTATCCAGAGTCTCTGCTCTTTCTCGCGCGCGCGTCACTTGTTCTGGCGCACCGATGACGTCATCGACGTCTGCAGCGGAATGTTAATGCGGAGCTGCAGCTTCATTCATAAAAAAAAGAGAGGGGTGAAAAAAAAATCCCATTCAAAACGCTGTATTCGAAACAACAATAAGAATTTAGAAGATGAATTCTGAAGGACCAACATAATCCTGTAATGCGTGCTTTTATTATTATTATTAATAATAATATGTATATACGTATTTAAACATCATTATTAATAATTTAGTAATAGTCTCATTCAACCTAATGCTACAGATGTTGTTTTTTTGGCCACTGTATTTACACACTATAACAGGTAAGGATAAATTCTGGATGAGGACCCCCCACCACCACCACCACCACCACCAACATGCATATAGATATATACTGTCTATATTAAATATTGTCCTGAAAATGTATATGCTGTTACAGCAGTTTATTATTATTATTATTATTATTAATGTTATTAGTTGTATTATTAGTGAACAATGACATTCACATATTATTAGATTATTCTACTACCATTATATGTATATAAACTATATACAGTGTGGGCCATATATATATTTCCATATAAACGGCCCACCCTGTACTTTCTATTCATTCGACATTTATTTAAACTTCCTGGAGATGCTTCACCGCCCGAATTCCCCCATTAGAGTTCAATAAAGGACGATGATTATTTTTGAATATTTTAAAATTATTTTTAAATATTTGCCATTTAGTTAAAAAATGATAATAATTTGAGAATTTATTTCAATACTTTAGAGCCGCCGCTGTGTTTAGGGGGCGTGGTTACACCCGGGTGACCATAGCAACCGTCTTTCGCCGCATAGATCAAATAAAAGAATAGTGTCGCGCGTCTCATTGATGAGACGTTGACATTGAAGACGTGTGTGTGTGTCGTTCTGGTTAAATCGCTGTCAGCGTTTTTTACTGTATAGATTAACTATCTATTATATTATATTATTATATATAATTATATGTTTTTAATATTAAACAACTGGAAAAAGAAACACTGCGAGATACGAGTGAACTCTCGGCTATGACGAGTTATGAGGCTCGGGCATGCATGATAAAGAGGACGAGCGAAAGAGCCAGATGAAGAAAGGGCATAGATAGAAACAGAGAGATGAACAACCCAGTGATCAGTACCTGCAGCTTGTCGGTGGTGAACACCTCAGCGTCCACGTCGCACGCGATAAGCGTCACCAGTTCCAGTTTCATATCGATTGATGGCATTCCCTGTTAAACCGATCAACAATAACCTGTGGTATTTTCAATAACAGATCTGATTTGATTCCTTATTTTTCTTTCTCTCTCGTTCCTTCCGCTGTGTGTGTGTGTGTGTGTTGCGTACACTGTGTTCACCTGACACGCGCTATAAGATACCTGCGCTCACTGTCTCAACTCCAGTCTGACTGACTGTTCACTGTCTTGAACGAGAAGGGCGGAGCAAAGCCGTTCCTGAAGGACCAATCAGATCGCGCCCCGGCTGTGACGCCACTTTGCTCCTAAATGGCTTTTGAGCTATTCTTAGTGTTTCTGTTGATCAATTAGAAAACGCGTTTACGTTCAATGAACATGTTGTGTTCTCAAAATGGCCACTTTAATCTATTATAGATTACTATAAAAAGCACATTTTTAGAAAGTGGGAGTAATGGTGGAGCAGAAAGATTGATTTGACATATTTTTAAAGACACAGGGATACGCAGAAGAATTTATACATGGGATAAACCAGCCATTAGAGCGCACAAGCCAGTGTATTTCCAGTGCAAAGTCAGGGTAAATGGTGAGGGTTGTGTCAGGAATAGCAGCCAATATAAAACATTTGCCAAATCAATGATGCAAGTTCTTCACTGACTCGCTGAGACGACCCCTGATGAAGAAGAAGATAGCCATCATATATGTCCACTAACAAAAATGGTTGCCCCTAAACCCAGAAGACGAATATTTATCATTTTTTCATTTATTTGTTTCATATTCTAATATAATATCTTCAATTTAATTTTTTTACTCAGCTCTTACTATTTTAGACACTTTTTGGTTTTTTATTTTCAAATTTTTTGGCTGTTCCAACATAATTCTTAAGACTTTATCCTGTGGCAAAGCTAGACTTATATCCTTGGGGTGGCCAAGGCTATTTATAAGTGTCCACTGACTAAGACAATGAATAGCTATTTTCAACAAGACCTGTAGTGCCATGACATGTCAATCATCTGGGATGGTACCTGCAGGGTCAAATAAGATTTTGTGGGGGGATTTTCTTACACCATATTCTAATTTCATTATTTTTTTAATGAAAGAAACATTAGATAAAAAAATATATGAAGGGCAGGGACAACATTGTGTATTTATAGTTAGCAAAACCCCTAAATGTTGGTCATTGATCCAAACAAACTCAGTTTCCCTTGATTCTGTTGAAGAACTATTCATTTTCTCACTGCATAGTTTCAATACAGTCGAGTGAAATGTTTCTGCATGGTTCATGTCCTATTATGCATTTGTAAATAGATGAGGGGCCAATTAAACTGAACCGAAGGCCACATTTGACTCCCGGGCCATAGTTTGGAGACCCCTGCCCTAAACAATGACCTGTATAATAATGGATTGGTCTGAACATTTGCAGACATCAGACATGTGAATGACTTGTTCAGTCATGTGGAAATTATGTTGGTGCCGTGGATCTTGAGGGATGAACAGAAGCAGTGACTGCTTCAGGTTGCAGCTGGATTTTTCTGCACACTAGAACATGTTTCCGAATGTAAACACAGACCACAAAAATGATCATCAGTACAATCTGTCGACAAAGTACAAGAGCATGTAGTAAAAATACCTGAGATCACCAGCCTTCAAAACTAAAGCACACAGCACATACGCAGCTAATGTGTTCCTTCAGTCACAAGCAGAAGATCCACCATGAGTAAATCCAATGGGGGAAATGATCAACCAACAGCGCTATGCACAGTGATGATAAGCCCTGAATCGTGGCCTGACAAGTGCATCATCCATCCTGACAATGTGACAAGACATAGCAAACTCACAGCGAGAGAGTTTCTGGCTGAAGAGAATCAATTACTGAATTGGATCATCCTGCTTGTTTACCTACATTAACCCCCCCCCCCCTGATTTCTGGCTGTTGTCAAAATCACAGACTGCTAAAAGCTTTGAAGATTTTCTGACATCACCAATATCCAGCTTAAGCTAAAGAGTTCCAGGCATGGTCCATAAATTAGAAGGTGTCTAAATCCAAACCAATACACCCACAAGGGGACAGTCGGCTCTGATGTACAGTTCCAAGCTTATGCGGTTTTACAGGGGCATTCTGGGAATTAAATCATACAGTCATACCCTCCTTCGCTTCCAGTTTCATGCTACTTTATCTTTTCTTTGTACTTTTGGCTCCACTACATTTATTTGACGTTTTTCAATGAGAGACAGGTCTGGACTTCAGGCAGTCCAGTCTAGTACCCGCACTCTCTTACTATTAAGCCATGCAGTGGTAACACATGCAAAATGTGGCTTGGCATTGTCTTGTGGAAATAAATACGGATGTCCCCGAAAAAAATGTTGCTTGTATGGCAGTATATTATGTTGCTCCAACAAATGCGCAAGTTAGCCATGCCATGGGCATTAACACACCCCATGCCATCAAAGATGCTTGCTTTTAAAGTTTTAAAGTGATACATTTTTGCCACTATGTTTTACACACAGTGGAACTGGTCCTCTGCATTTAACCCAGATCCGTGCAGTGAAACACACACATACACACACACAGATGAAGTGAGCACACGTGCACGGAGCAGTGAGCAGCCAGCACAGTGCCCAGGGAGCAACTGGGGGTTAGGTGCCTTCAGCCATGGATTGTCGCTACTTGGAATCGAACATGCAACCGCACATTGCCCCATCCTTGCTTGTGAACCACCGAGCCTCTCGGGCTTGCTCCCTTTATTACCAATCATGACACTCACCTGTTTCCAATCAACAAGTTCACCTGTGGAATGTTCCAAACAGGGTGAGAATTCCTTAACTTTCCCAGTCCTTTCTTGCCCCGTCCCAACTCTTTTGGTACCTGTTGCAGGCACATGTTTGAAACTCATTGTATTCTGTTTTGATTTATGTTTGAAACAGCGTACCAACTTCATTGGAATTGAGGTTGTATAACAATAATAAAAGAATTGATGATTCTACTAATTTTACTAATACATAATTCTATAACTAACAATAATATATAACATTAAAAACAACTAGAAAGTGCAGTTCCTGAAGAAAGTGCGATATGTGTTGCACCGGTGCATCATGTGTATAAATGTCGTCTTTAAGCCCCTGTGGCAGTAATGTAAAATGCAGTTAGAATTATGTCAGTATCTCAATGATGTGAAATTTTCATCAATCTATTTGTATTTTATTTTATTTATAAATCAATGTAAATATTTGTTTTAGACATTTTTATTTATGAAATCTGTAGCTAAAGCAGTTTTTCTCTCTCTCCTCCCCCTACTGGTGTGTGTGTGTGTGTGCGCGCCTTGTCTTTCTGTGTATGGGGAACAGTCGTTGCTGGCTTCATTGCTAAATATCTCAATAACCGCAGTAGGTAGAAAGATGAAATTTTATAGATTTACAGTAGACAAGTGTCTCTACTGATTTATAATTGAATGTTGTCCCTAAATAAATGTTTAAAATGTTTTAAATACAATTTCAGTTTAAAACGGATAAAATATTTGTGTATTTCATTAGGAATATATGTCGTCTATCACTTAACCGAGGCTTGTGTGTGAGATACGAGACCTCACCCTTCGTTATGATGTAAAATGTGTGTGTATTGATCGAGAAATGACAGAAATGTGGCAGTTTATAAAAAAAAAGGTAAAATCAAAGATGTTAGTATCGGTTTTGTGGAAATTCAACATGGGGATATATATATATTTATATATATACATATAGGGATATTTCAGGAGGTGTGTCTGATCAAATGATCATAACTCGATAAGGAATGTATCAATCAAGTAGATATTTATACAGATTACAGGGGAGACCCGTCTCTAACATATAAAGTTTGTGGGTGAAACAATAAGAATGTTATGAGACAGATTAGAAAAGTTTTGATTAACAGGTCTCCTTCTGAGAGTGGAGTTAGAGTGCTTTGATCTTGTATATCACAGGGTGTGAATTATCAAGAGTGCTAGAGAGTGAACGGAGGGTGCAATCAATCTGTAATTTGAGGTGACGGGTCAGACTGGCACCAGGTCCATCATGTCAAAGTTCGTGTTTCCAGCTCAAAAATTGACTGAGTTATGGCAGTTTGAAAATCTCTGCAATGTTAAGACAATGGGAAAGTTTGGGCACAAAAACAGGCACAGCGGGCACCCGGTTTCAGATATTTCTCTTAGCTTTGAACACACACACTTCACACATACATTCCCGGTGGTTCTGGTATATGTGACCTGTGCAATCCCTCTTTAACTGTAGGAGCAGAAACGCCGGTTTAAGTGAGTGGAATAATAATAATGATACTAATAATAATAATAATAATAATAATAATGATATTAATAATAATGATAATAAATTGAAGAACGATGTTTTTGTTTGCGACACACATAATAATAATGAAAGTGAATAGTGATAATGTTATAAGATATGTGCAGTCGGAAGGAATGCTGCAGGCGCAGAGTCGCCAACATCTCTGATGCCTCCGCCATATTAGGTGTAGCTCATCCGAAGGAGTGGAGAAGAGACGGAGGATAGAAAAGAGAAAAGGGTGAAAAGAGAGAAAGGGAAAGACAATAACGGAAACACTAAACAAAATACAAGTAGAGGCCCCGAAAGATACAGCGGACATCCCTTCAGTAAGTGTACAATTCAACCGCGATTACAGTTATATTGCTTGAGCAAAACCTTTTGTTCTGACAGTGTACGTCTTTATTAAATACAGCTCGTTAAACAGTGCTTGTATCAGTCTGTCAGAAAGATTAGAGAATTGTTTCTTGTAACACTGTGTGTGTGTGTGTGTGTGTGTGTGTGTGTGTAAACTACATTTATTTGTGAAAAATGTAGTGAAAACCCTTAACGGTTCTAAGGTTCAGGTTCCATGTAATCGATCACACTAAATAATGACTCACTCTCTACATGTGCCACTTGGTTTTATATGGAGTGCCATATAGAGTGGCAAACTTTAGAATTTCCTATATTTCTGCATAAATATGATTTCCATAAAATGTATAAAAGTAGATAAAAAATAACCCAGTTACACAAATGATACAAATATTTAAACTTGGTCATTTATTAATTATGGAAAATGATCCAATAATTACATATCGGTGAGTGGCAAAAGTATGTGAACCTCTAGGATTAGCAGTTTGTTTGGAGGTGAAATTAGACTCGGATGTTTTTAAGCAATATGATGACAATCAGATGTGAGTGGGCACCATGTTTTATTTAAAAAACATTGATCTATCAACATCTGCTCTTCACAACATGTTTGTGGAAGTGTACAACACTAGCTACAATGCTAGATACAACGCTAGCTACAACACAAGATACAACACTAAATACAACGCTAGCTGCAACACTAGCTGCAACACTATATACAACACTAGATACAACACTAGATACAACACTAGATACAACACTAGCTGCAACACAAGATACAACACTAAATACAACGCTAGCTACAACACTAGCTGCAACACTAGATACAACACTAGATGCAACACTAGCTGCAACACTAGACACAACACTAGCTGCAACACTAGATACAACACTAGCTGCAACACTAGATACAATGCTAGATACAACACTAGATACAACACTAGATACAACGCTAGCTGCAACACTAGCTGCAACACTAGCTACAACACTCGCTGCAACACTATATACAACACTAGCTGCAACACTAGCTACAACACTAGCTACAACACTTGCTACAACACTTGCTACAACACTTGCTACAACACTAGCTACAACGCTTGCTACAACACTTGCTACAGCTCACATGCAGCTCACACACCGATGATTTATTGATTTCACACACTGTTTGATAATGTACCAGTGAGAGAGAACAATCTAGAACGTTTACTTTAACTTGTGCTTGTAATGGAATATAAATAACTGTATTTTATTAATTTTACTTAAATACACTAAATATTTCCTCCACTAAGTTACCAGGATGTAAATCCACAGGCGGTCCACAGGAGTGTGGTTTATAGATGTAAATGCATGTTTCCTGCAATATTTATTATTGTTTATGTCTTTGTCCCTGCATCAATATAAATTCTAGAGACATTTTAGTTTAACTCTTAACCATTGACTACAAACTCGATTCTAAAAAAAAAGTTAAATTACTAAATAAATACAGAATGCAATAATTTACAGATGTTAAAACTGATATTGTTTTCACAATAGAACATAAACAACACGTCACATGTAGAAAGTCAGACATTTTGAAATTTTATGCCAAATATTGGCTCATCTGAAATTGACAGCAACACATCTCAAAAAAGTTGGGACGGGGCAATAAGAGGCTGGAAAAGTTAAAGGTACAAACAATTGCAGAAAGTAGTTGGACAGTGTAAAATTACACAGAGTTTGAACACATCATCATCTACAGTGTATAATATCATCAACAT
>JAOUQT010055664.1:0-10677 GCA_025769995.1 Xyliphius kryptos | reverse complement strand
TATCCACAGCGGTCTTAGCGTCCTTAACATGTAGCTTCACCTTAAACCACACTGATGCAGAAGAGGTCAGAGGTCAGGGATTAACCAACCCGCCGGTAAACAGGTTATATACATCAAACACAGAGATGTAAACATACAGAGTTTATTTCCCTCTTTATCGTAACCATGGAGATAAACAGCTCCGCTTTCAAACATCCAGGGAGGAATACTGCTCTCCGTCAGATCTGAAACCCAACCACACACAATGTTAACATCTCTCACACACACACACACACACACACACACACACGAGAGAGAGAACATACCGTTGACCTGGAGCTCCTTCCTCCATTGCAGACTCTCATCGATCATCTTCAGCGTGTCGTCCACCACGCCGAGCCTCCACATCAGGTACCGCCTCACCAGAGCGTCATCCCTCATGATCCTCTCCACGTCCCTGCTGTCGTACTTATCATCTCCATCTACACACACATACACACACACACACACACAGCGTTTAAACAAACACCTGCACACTCGATGTAGTGCACTTACACATCTGTACTGGGGTCAGGGCCCATTGCCACCCACATACCCTCTATTATACAGGGGGCGCCACAGAGTTGGACTCACACTTGGTAAGTGTTGCGCTTCCCTACACCCCCACCCCCCAAACCGGGTTTGGGACACACACACACTATGGGAAGAGTTGTGTCAGTGTGTGTGTGTGTGGGTCCAGATCAGCAGGGTAACACTTCACTTCCTCATCTGGACTCCATGAGGAGCAGAGTACCTCCACAGGAGCCCCTCACTCCCATCAGCCTCCACTGCTCCCTATTTAGTGCACTACATGTACACTATAGAGTGACCCCTAACCCCACAACAGGTCTGTAGCAGCTGAACTGGTTGACTTAATGAAGTGCACTACAGAGGGTGTAGGGAACAGCAGTGGATCTGTGAGCGACTCTAGAACCTTCTGTAAACTCAACCTTTAATCCACTCATTTAATTCAGTCATGCTGCTGGTGATGACATCACACGCATCAGCGGCTTTAATGATGATGTCAGCAGTGCGGCTCACCTCTGAGGAACTCGCTCTGGAAACGGAGCTGCGTGTCCTCAACGCTGCTGTGTGAGTCCTGCTGCGGAGAGAGAGGAGTGCACTGATCAGAACCCCATCATAACAGAGTCATAACCCCATCATAACAGGGTCATTACCCCATCATAACAGGGTCATTACCCCATCATAACAGAGTCATAACCCCATCATAACAGAGTCATAACCCCATCATAACAGAGTCATAACCCCATCATAACAGGGTCATTACCCCATCATAACAGAGTCATAACCCCATCATAACAGGGTCATTACCCCCATCATAAACAAATCATAACCCAATCATAATAGGGTTATACCAGGATCATAACCCCACCATGACCAGATCATAACAGGGTCAGAACCCGATCATGACCTGATCATAAGTCAATCTTAACCGAATCGTAACCAGATCATTACCCGACATTAACTACATCATAACAGAGTCATTACCTGGTCATAAACCGATCATAACCCGATCACAACCGAATCGTAACAGGGTCATAACCCGATCATGAACAAATCATAACCCGATCGTAACCGGATCATAACTCGAGCATAAACAGATGATAACCGGATTATAACAGAATTGAAAGCGGATTAAACCACCCATCTGATCTGAGGTACCTGCTCCGGCGGCGCGCTGTCTGCCATGTTGCTCCGACTGCCTCGCGGTCACGTGACAGGTTGCCAGCTGATGATCCGACGGTCCTCCTGCACGGGGGCGGGCCCTCAGCCGGACTCAATCAGAATCCCAGCGCTCTGTTTTCGCAGCACGCTGCCGCTCGGTAATTGATAACCACTGCGCTTCACATTTAGTTTAAAGTCTGTATTCCGGTTCAAACGTGTACAAATTCCGTAAACTCTGCTCCTGACACACTGCTTACTTTTCTCCAATCTGGCAACCCGAGGTCACTTGGCAGAAACTGGAGCTGGTCGGCGGCCATGTTGGCTCTGACTAGTTTCAGTGTAAACAGCAGCCAAATGCTGCCCCCGCGCGGCGCTGTTGTTAATAACCTCTGTGAGGAGACCTCTCAAAGCGCCTGCTGCTTTACCTTCCCTCTCTTTGATCTTTAGGTCAGTTAAAGTTAGGTGTCCGCTGGACCCGGAACCCGTACTGAGCTTTCCGTTTGATCTGAGTGATCGCGGTGTTCTGCGCGTGCTGTTACAGCTCCTCTATTTTACAAACTATTACAGACTGAACGCTTTTGAAAACCCCGCCCACTTCATCACGATTGGTCTAAAGCATTCGTTTATCTGTGCATTCATTGGCGGACTGTCTGGCTGTCCAATCAGATTGCTGCTCAATGTGAGCGCGAGCCCGTACTACAGGAAGCGACAGGCAGAGCGCAGACACTTTGGCGGGAAAATGTTTGCGAGGCGAAGATGAGAGAGTTGTAAATGTCGAGTTTTAAAGATTCTTCTGTTTGATTTATTCTTTATACAGTTAAACATTTCAGATGCTCGGTGTGGTGCGAGCGGCAGGTTCGTCAGTGACGTAACTGTTACCATAATCAGCACACGTTTATTCATCAGTCTGTAATCAATCTTAAGTTTCCTGTCTGTGTTTGGCTTTAAATGTTTCAGACATAAAAACGAGTTTGTTAAAAACATTCATCATTTCATTATTCATTTTTAATTGGATGTTTTTTATGTTACAGAAGAGGACTCGATTCATCATAGCGTTTTCAGTTGCAGTCATCACACCGCGCTCGCCGTACGTCAGTCATCACAGTTCAAATCTTTTTGAAGCTTTTCCAGTCGAACTGAACTTCCTGTTACCCCATTAGGCCCTCACACCCCGTGCTAACTCTACATAGTCCTCCGACGGCGCCTGATCTGTAGTGTCTATGAGAGACCCGGTTGGATCTCGGTTGAGGTTCTAGACCTGGGACCAGGGGACTTGGTTCTATCCTGGGAGTCTTACACCTAAAAAGATGGTGTCCAAGCAGAAGTTCCACATACTCTCACTGAACGGTGATGTGGTTCTTTTTAAGGGCAGGCCTTTGACCTCGAAAGGTTCTGAGATACTGTCCTGGAGGATGTCCTTTAACCCTGACTCTGGTGTTTTTGTTAAAGGAGCAGACCACGTCCTTTCTGTTTTTAAAAGTTCCTCCAGAAAGGTTGACATTGTACAGTGCAGCGCTGCTGTGGACCTCAGATCAGGACAAAGGACCCCTTGTGTTCTGTTGAAGGTTTGGAAGAAAGCCTCTCAGGGTCTCCGGTACATGCTGTTCTCCGTGACCAGCTGCAGTGCACGGCTGCAGGTGGATATCTCATTATCTTACGAGATAAGGGAACGTGTCTTTATTTTGAATGGACCCACGTTGGTGTGGACTCACAGAGACTCGCTGTTGCTCTTCTATGCTTCTTCAGAAACCGCTGGTGTTAAACAAGGTCCTGCTGATTTGAAGGTCACCTTTATTGGCGAGTTGCCTTTTTGTCAGAGACGTGTGGTGGTTCTTGGATCCCAGATGCCTTCAGCAGAAGAACGTTCAGAAGCTGATGGACCAGCAACTACTCTCCTGTATGTTTTAGAGGATGAAAGAACTTTTGATGGTCGCTATCTGTTTCCCGTGTCCTATTGTTCCGTTGTACGTTGTATGGTGGTGCTTTCAGCCAAGGACGTAGGTGGGACTTTGAAATCGTCCGTGGTTATTGCCACAAGTAAGAAACAACTGGTGTCTTTTAAAAACGGTCTTCCAGAAGATGTGTGTGTTCTCCCATATGAGGAACCACAAAGCATTCAAATGGTTCACACAGGAACCGGCTGCCTTATCGTGGTGCTGTTCCAGCATGGGAACGTCTGTGCCGTGTGGAAGGACACGTTCAAGGTGAGTCGGGGGGGGCAACCCACGTGATAAGGTCAGGAGAGCATGAGTATTAAACCTTTACCTTAAAAAAAGAAACCTCTAACCACCACATCACCCGAATCCTCAAATTCCTTAAGATTCACTCTAGCCTTAAAAATACTCCTTCAGTACCCGCTGCAACCTTCTGGTTGAAGGGGGGGGGCAGCTGGTGAGTGGTTAGAGGTTCGGATCTTTAGTCAGACCGTATAGAGCCTGCGGTAGTTAGGTGTCAATGCTTCCATTCGGTTGAAAGGGTTCGGACAGCAGGATAACCGTGTAAGTGCCCTGTCACCAAAACTATGTGAACCGCATGTTTATGAAGACCCACCTCGTCATCTAAATCAATTCCACTCTGACTGTCCCAGCCACGACACTGTGTGTAGACATTATAAAAAGCGTCTCCATACTTCTGACCCATGTAACTGTACTGGTGTGGGTGTGTCTCTGCAGGTGGCGATGTGCTGGACCAGCATTCAGCATCTGCTTGTAGGTGATTTTCTGGGTCGTGGGTTCGATCAGATGTTACTGCTCTGTGAGGGAGATGGTTCCTCTGAAGAACAAGAAGAACCCCCTGGAATGTTCATCCTGACTGATCTGTGTGGCCTCCATTACAGCGTCAGTGCATGACCTCATCCACACCTCCATCATTAACAGGAGACACTGTTCATCACACTGTGTGTGTGTGTGTGTGTGTAGAACAGAGGAGCTGAAACGCCACCTCAGTCTGAACCTGCAGAAGAAAACCTCATGCTCACAGTTGACGCCCTGAACTCCAGACTGCAGGTATACGGTGGTTCATGCTGGGACCATCATGCACCAGTGTCTGCTTCTGAATCTGTAGCTCCTGGATCTATAACAGATGAACGCCTGTGTGTTTCAGAGTGGGCGGGACCTCCTCCAGGATCTACAGAGAGATCTCCATCTTAAAGATCACATGATCAGTCAGTGTGTCTCTGCTCTCCATCATCTTCTGTCAGACAGGGAGTTCAGCGTTCCTCCTGCAGAGCAGGTTCTGTTAGCGATCCACAGCACAGCGGGGTTACACACAGTGGGGGTGACATCACGGCGGGATGGTAACGCACAACGGGGGACGGACACATGGTGGGGTGATGGCACACGGCGTGGTAACGTACTGCGGGGTGGTAACACACAGCGAGGGGTACACGGCGGGGTGATGGCGCAGTGGGGTGACAGCATGGCGGGGTAACACTTTGCTTGTGCTCTGTAGGAGGGACTCGTGTCTCTGCTGGATGATCAGAGGGAGGAGGAGCAACGTTTCCACAGAACCCAGGAATCAGAGTCGCCCCCCAAACTGGAGACCGTGTGGTACAGAGTCATGAACCATCAGCTGGTTGTAGGAACACTGCTCACACCGACCAATCAGACGTAAGAGTGTGTGTGAGTGTGTGTGTGTGTGTGTGTTGTTGTTATGAGGTGAATGGTGTTTGTATCTCTGAACATTTAAAAGCTGAAACAGGGTGTGGATCCGGGGGGTCGTGGTGGGGGGGGGGGGGAGTCAGACAGGACTTACTGTATCATCCATTAAACAGGAGAGGGAGGTGAGGAACACTGTGAGCAGTGATGTTCAGATGATGTCACACACACACATCTATGTCCAGAACGGCTCACTGTTTCCATGGAAACCATCACATCCACCTTCTCCAAACAGAACAGTTCTATTGTTTACTTTCAATGAAACCATGTATTATTTTGTTTCCAGCCCAGAATGGGAGAACATGCTCAGTGCTGTGCTGGCGGCGTCTCCTGTGGTGCAGACTCAGACTAAACTACTTCATTACCCAGAGGCCCCGTGCTCTGTGACCTCTGACCCTCCGGGGGGCAAGAGGAGCAGGAGGGCTGCAGGCCCGGCCGTAATGCTGGTGGCTGATCTTCTCTCCGTGTGGAACCCTGGTCAGCGCTGCTCCGTCCTGCTGCGGGTTCCTCCCACTGCACCTGCACAGGGAGAACTGCTGACTCTGGCCCTGAGGGGGGCGCTGCAGGGCAGATTTCAGCCCCAACTCCTAAAGGACTGCAGTGTGGATTCCAGGAGAACCTGGGAGGATCTGCTGAGCGTGATTGCAGCGTTCCGCTGCTGGTTCTTTGGTATCTGGAGCCGGGAGCGCACGGTGGTGGACGTCGCCGCGTTCTTGCAGAGGGAACATGCTGCAGAACCCGTTACAGTGCAGCGGGAATATTTGGTGAGCGGAGCCGCAGGGTCAGGAGATGTTCTGCTGTACCGCTGGAGAACCTCCAGTCCATTCGTGGGCCGTTTGGAGGTGTACTGCAGGTGAGTGATGAGGTTCTTTAGAACTTGTGGGTTGTAGAGTTCAGACTCAGGTGGTGGAGTATGTAGAGTAACAGATGACTACAGACTCCATCTGTACGGACGGTGCAGCTTTTCCATTGGTCATGATGTAATTAGCATGTTCTTTGCTGTGATGCTAATCCTATTACTTTGGATTTCACAGCAATCCCCTCAGCTTGATCCACTTCCTCCAGTCTCTTTGTGACTTCCTGCCTGCTTGCCATCACATTCAGCTGCTTAAAAGTGGGCGGAGCAAAGATCCAAACCCCACCCTTTTTATGGAGCGTGAAATTCTAATGATCAAAGAGGGCGTGGCCAGGCTGATTCACAATAAGTCAGGAGAGGGTAAACCGGCCGGGGATTTCAGACTCCACCCAGACCAGTGGAGCAGGGATAGGAACGAGAGCAGACTCCGCCCACTTGTGGAGCCTGGACTTTATCGCCAAATGCTGCAAGGTGTGATCCAATCACAGATGGATTGTGATGTTGCTGCTGTGCTGAAGGCGGAGTCTAAAGCGTGTTGATGTTTTAATAAATCTAACTGACTACCTGCTTCATCTGTCTGTCTGTCTGTCTGTCTGTCTTGCACGTCCCATGACCCCCCCCCCCCCATCAGTCAGGTTTAATGTGGGGGGGGGAATTCAGGCCCACCCACACAGTCCTCAGGTGTGCAACAGAATCTCTCACACAAGAAAACTTCTCCTACAGACTTTACTTAAATAGTGATATAAGAACAATAGTTTGTGTGTTGTGTGTATAAGTGTGTGTGTGTGTGAAGAAATCAGATCTTATTAACATTCTGAATTAAAAACCTAAACCAATCATTCTAATGAGCTTCAGTTCAGTCCGACAGTGGAGGCTGTACCTGTACACCACCCTCCCCCTCCCCCACGCCTGTCTGTACAGTTCTACCTGGACCTACAGTAGCAGGATGTACGGTAGATCGCATGGTGCTGGTCATTAGTCTTCTGGTTTTCTACGAGACTTGTTCTGTAGCGGAACAGTGCCACCAACGGTCCAGAAGGTTCACAGCGGGGGAGTGGGCAAGTTGCTGGTTCCATCATGTGACTGCAGCAATGCTGAAAACCGTGAGGGTGAAGGTGGCTTCATCATAAACATTAAGAGATGAGATAGAACTTCAGTTGTGTACAGATCATTTCTAAAGCAGCTGGAGTCTGGAATGCTCATGATTAAAGTTCAGATCATGTGACCTGATTTCTGAACATCCCTGTTCTGACTCTGTATCTCCTGGTTCTGTACTGACCACCTGCTCTGTTCCAGAATGTGGAACCCCCACCTGAATGCTGTGGATTTATCATCCTGTATTAAGGTTCAGTATCCTCACAGTCTGCCCTACTGGATGAAACCTGATACTACAGAATAAATTTAGGTGAAACGAGCAGACAGTCCTACAGATTCAGATCACCCTCAGAACGAGGCTCACTGTATAAAAAACTACAAATTTATATCCAACATAAAAAACAATAAAAAACTTGGGGCCAACTATGAACTATGGTGAAGGAAGTGCAGGAGAACCCTTAACCAGCCCACTGAGGTAAGTTCTAGACCCCAGGACTCTGCAGTCAGATTAATCAACGTGTTTAGTACAAAGATCTGATGCCTAACCTTCATACTCTGGTAGGCTTCTGTGCCTGAGCTTTTTATCGTTCCACCCAGTACAGCCATAACCTGCGGTTCTACACCCAGAAAGACCCCCGTAGATCATTCCTCAAACACTGGACCATCACAAAACATCTCCACAAACACAATGCGTTGTCCTCGTCATCACCCGGACCAGACAACGGCGCACCCAGGAAGCCTCCACCCACCATGTTGCTGCGTCTATGGAGCATTATGCTCTGGTGGTGTTCTCGTGGCGGATTATCTTGTAGGTGATCCAGTAGAATATGTTGAATGTGAGGAAGGCCAGCGGAAAAGCAGCTCTGGAAATGGTGTCAATACGTTTGGCTCTGTCCACGAACTTCCTCCTGTTCTCCACCGACACCTGCTGCACCGCACTGTCACTCTTTGAAATCACTCCATCCTTTACACAAGCTATACCGTAACTGGAAAAGTGGAACCGACCGTCACGGAGCTCCTCCTCCTGTAGAACCAACAGGAAGTACAAACAGTTCAAGCTTTAAACAGGAAAAGGATCATGAACATGGAACACACACTGTATCTGCACGGTTGGTTGGTTGATGGGATTTATTTCTTTTGCTATAGATGGTGTGTATCTGTACGGGCAGAAGTATTGGGACACATCACCTTGGAACAGGAAAGGACTTTCTCCAAACGGTTCCTACAGAGGTGGAACAATACAGACTGGAACTAAAAGTCCTGCACCATTGCTGAAATCAAACCTCAGAGCACTATCCCTTTCCAGTTGGTACTAGTCTGTCTGTCAGGTGACTCCTCCTTCCCAGGAGCGTGGAAGCGGTTCTAGCTGTTCCAGGGGTGTGGCCATCAGAGAAGGTCCTGTACATGTCCCAATACTTTTGTGCACATGCAGACTGTGGAGACCCCGGGGTGGACCGCCGTGGACGTGCGGTGCTGATTCAGTGTAAATGTGCAGAACCTTATTAAATCCACATTATTAAAGTTCCCTTAACCTCAGGACAGATTAGGGTTCTATAAATTATTCATCCATTCATAAGAAGTCAGAATAAAATGTAGAACATGACTGAATTACCCAGTGCCGTCACCCCCTCACCCTCCAGCCACCCCCCACTGCCCCGGAGCCTGCACTGGAACCTCCACCTGTTCCAGCACCAGTCATCCAACTTTAAAAACTATACTGGAACCAATCAGGAAGCAGAACCCTAGACCCGTTTACCCACAGGGTTTGATTCTGAAAGGTTCCTTAAGGGTACAAGATGGGAACATTACACTAGGAGTAAGGTACCTGTGAAGTGCGGGATTGCCCCCCTCCATCCTCAGGGTTGGTGAGTGCGGTGGGGTCACCTGCACTAAGCAGCACTGTGACATCATCTCCTGAACCATGAACAATTCAATCTTCATTAAACATATTGGACTTTCGGTACCTTGAGGTTCCGCCGCTGTCGTCGTTTAAGTCGCAGAAACTCTTTCTGCTGCCGCGAGACGAAGTTAACTCCGGCGTACTCCAGCAACGCCGCAAAGACAAACAGCAGACACACCGCCATCCAGATATCAATCGCCTTCACGTACGAGACCTGATCCACAAGCAGCCTGTTATACCTCCACCGGGGGGAGGGGCACCACACACACACACACACACACACTACACCTACAGAGGTCTCATCATAGAAAACCTGTCCTCTCTTTAACCGTGACAGCAGACACTGATGTTGGACCAGAGGACCTGACTCACAGTGGAGGTCATGCACACACACTACCTTTAGTTTCTGAATGAACTAAACTGAGCGGGGGCCCAGCACAGAGCCCTGGGGAACACAAATCATAACAGGAATTTATCTGAACTTCCAATGGTATGTATTAAATTTTAACCACGCCCACTTCTGTGTGCCCACTTCAGAACAGACGATGGACAGCTGGACCCCGCCCCCATCTGAATATGATGACTCCTTTAGCACTGATCATATTGATTAGCAAGTGTGAGTATTGCTAGCACCACAGCTCTGCACTTCATTAGCGGCGTGGCTGATAATTATCACGATTAGTTCCTCACAGATCGATGTGGAACCTCAGTGTCTGAGAGAAATCAGATTCCATGGTGTAAATCAGACTTGAGGAACAAGTTAATACAACCGGATCAATAAACCACATCTGACCTCAGAGCTCATCCACATGGGAACGTGCAGAAACGGGGAGGAGCTAACAACGTGGCAGATGGGAGTTTATGTTAAGAGTAATTTGTTCCAGAAAAAGAACCTGTTTAAATGTGTCTGAGAACCAGATGTTGGAGAATTAACGTGTTATTTAATGAAACATCTGTCTTCAAAGTGGTTGTTCCAATTACTTAATGGTATGGTGGGGGGGGGGCATCTCACCAATGACAGAATCGTTACAAAGTTACCAGGGTTCTACCTGATCTGGGTTCTTATCAGTTTCTTCCGTTAAATGTGTCCACAGATTTTACATTTGGTGAACAGCATGGTGGCGCTGTGGTGAGTACTCAGTCCAAATCATGTGCGTTTTCCCTCAGAATGTGGACTCCGCCCACATTCCCGCTAAACTGTTGGGTTGGTTGTTAAAGTGCTACACTAACAAATGTCCACCTCTGATTGGTCTCTAATTAAAGTGTGTGAGTTCCAGATGTTCTGTGTAACCGCTGCAGTAATTACATGCACCAGATGTGGAATGCAGTTTAGTTTCAGAGGAGTCAGTACTGTTTTATCTGACATGATTGACAGCCTGAGTTGGGGTTACTGCTCTACCTGCCTGATGTTCCTCCTCTCTGAGTAAAGACAGGTGTTTATATTGGGTCGGGGGAGGGGGGGGGGA
>JAOUQT010055653.1:0-10677 GCA_025769995.1 Xyliphius kryptos | reverse complement strand
TATATACACACAACCGAGAATATAAACAACAGTTTTACGTTTAAATTTAGCAGCAAAAAAATGGAATGAAGTAGAATATATACAGTATACAGCAGATTTTGCGTATCAGTGATGGATATTTTTGTATTTCTTACTTTTTGTGACCTTTCTGGTATATATTTTACTGTGTGCATGGAATCAGTGTCCTATATATATATATATATATATATATATATATATATATACTGTATATACACATATATATCATGCTGTTTTTATTCCATGCAATAAAAACTGCTAGATAAGATCTGTTTAAATGACATTTTTTTAGTCTTCCGCTCATCCTCTACTAGGGTCGTGGTGGGGTTCCCCATGCCCATCCACAACATCTCAGGCACTGGGCAAATACACCCAGGATGGGGTGTCCACCAAGCAGACACATAAAAACACTATAGGGGCAGTTTTTAGAGCAATTCACCTTAAATCCATGTTTTTGGACTGCGGGAGAAAACCGGAGAACATGGAAATCCACACGGACATGGGGAGAACATGCAAATTTCAACCAGATAGGGTATCGAATTGGAAATCCCCAGAGCTGAGAGTCGAACATGCTAACCACTAAGCCACCGTGTCGCTCGTCTCAGTACTTGTATCACAACAGATAATGCACACCACCATACAAACAGCTGATGTAAAATCGTTACATAGAATCTTCTGCTAGAGATAATTTAAGCTTTGTTTCCATCAGCGTCTATTTACAGGTAATCAGGTAAAATTTCTACATTAAAGGTGCAGTCAAACATGATCATTCTTACATGTTTACAGTTCCAACCCAATTTGACCCCTTTTATCTAACAACTGTACTGTGATGTTTACTGTACTGACATTTGATTTTATTAATTATTTTATATAATGGATGAGAAAAGCGTGCAGATATTCAAGTACATACACACCGTCACGTGATCTGTGTTTGGCTTCGGGACAGAGGTGTTGTCACTAGCAGTTAATGTCAGAATTGTGTGTACCACACTGCTCCCCCTCTCTTACACTCTCCCTTCACTCCTGGCTGACCTTTTCTTAGTCAGTGCTTCTTCAGCAGTGCTGTCCTACTGATTCTGTTCTAACACTTGCTTTCTACTTTTATGCCCTTCCATATAACGCAATGTATATATCCACTGCTATACTGTGCAGTACATTTAAATTTATGTTCCAATATATCATTCTAAAATTAATGCATTCATTCATGCACAATACAAAGAGACGAGTCTAGCTATTCAGATATCCTGGTCTGTGTTTTTGCAACTTTTGTGTCAAGATATCTTTCTTCCATTCATTATTCATTCATTATCTTCCGCTTATTCCTTTATGAGGGTCACGGTGGGGTTCCCCATGCCCATCCTCGGGCGCTGGGCAGATACACCCAGGACAGGGCGCCAATCCATCGCTGCTATTCAAATTTGTGCGGTAAAAATAAAGATGATTTTTCCTGTAAAACATGATACTAGAATTTATTACCAATACGTTGACACTGTTTCTATATTTGTATTATTGCATTAAACTTGAGAGTAATCCACTTGCACCAAAAATTCAAACTTGCACAGCACCACCGTGTAAATGTCAATAATCAGAATCATCCACAACCCTAATATAACCTGCTCTATGGAGTGATTATTAGAGAACAGACTAAAGAGGACTAACAGAGTAAGCAGAAAAACAGATGAACTATGGCAAGGGTGTCCACTTTTTGCAAAGAGGTCCAAATTTGGCCTGGTTAAGTTTTATGAAAGTTAGGTTAGGTTATATGAAAATGCATATAATTGTTATAAAACAATTTTTATAGTCACAATTACTTTTATTTTACACATGGCAGTGTAATTAAATCTAAACCACTCAGGCACGAACAACTCTAAAGACACAATTCTTTACACTTGTCATTATGCAGTCCATTCTTCTGGCAACTGCCAAACCCAGACTTGACCATCAGATTGCCAGATAAAAAGGCACAATTTGTCACTCCAGAAAATGCCTCTTCACTGCTCTAGAGTCCAGTGGCATCGTGCTTTACACCATTGCATCCGATGCTATGCATTGCACTTGGTGATGCATGGCTTGGATGCAGCTGCTCCACCCAGTCCATGAAGATCTCCGCAAACTGTTCTTGAGCTAATCTGAAGGCCACATGAAGGTTGGAGTTCTGTAATGATTCACTCTGCAAAAAGTTGGTGACCTCGTCGCACTATAAACTATAACTTTATGTGGCATACAACTTGGTGACTGAGTTGCTATCATTCAAAAATTCTTCCATTTTCTTATAATACCACTGACAGTTCACTGTGGAATATTTAGGAGTGAGAAAATTTCACAACTGGATTTGTTGCACAGATGGCATACTATTACAGTTCCACGCTGGAATTCACTAAACTCTTGAGAGCGAGACATTTTTAACAAATTTTTGTAAAAACAGTTTGCATGCCAGGCAGATGGATTTTTTAAACCATTGGCCATGAAAGTGATTGGAACACGTGATTCTAATCATTTGGATGGGTAAGCAAATACTTTTGGCAACATCGGGTGTGTCAAACGAATCAGTGCTTTTAGCACAGGCTACTGAGGAATAACCAAAATCTGCTCCTTTATCTTTGAATATCTGATGATATTGGTGCTTTCAAGTGCACACCGGCAGTGCTTCTATGAGATAAAAGTCGTTCACCAGACATGGACACGCTCATGTGATTTATATGTGAAGAAAAAAAACATGTATGCTGTCGAGCTTTGCTATATCGTGTGGAAAACATCGTTGGTTTTGAGCACAAATATAGCAAAACAAAATGTTTTTTGTAGATGTTCAAAAATAGTATTTCTGTAGAATTAACCCACAGGTAGGTTGTTAATATGCTATCTTAGTCCTGACGGATAGTAGTATTAGAATGGTGCTGCCATCATGTGGTAAAAGAAAGAATTATGTTATAAAATGTATGATGTATTTATTCCGACCTAGTTTGCCATAAACAACACTTTATAAACCCAGGTCGTTTGGAATTGGCCCACCAGCCGGACTTTGGACATGCCTTGACAACAGAATGGAACTGTAGAACTACAAAATCCATCTGTATGATCAGTGGAACCGGGAAAATCCTTATTTCGAATTGACGGAATACATTTGTATTTAATAAAGTGGGTGATAATGACGGGTGAGAGCGAGAGAATTACTTATTTTTGGTTGTCATTTTAATGTCACTTCCTTTCTATGGATGGAAACTGAATTTCAAAGCGTTTTTTCAAGTTCAAGTGATTTTGTCATTCCAACAATAGAAAGTGGTGTACAGTATACAGTGGAACAAAACAACATTCTCAAGGAACAAGGTGCTACACAGAACAGTAACTACAATTCAACAACAACATAGAGTGCACGTGTGCAACAGCTTTTGCAAAACAAAACAAAATTACGATAAATACAAGACAATATACAAAACAATAAACGTTCAAGTGATGTATTAAAGTGCACAGTGCACGCAGCCCACAGGTCCTGTGAGCCACAATGTGCAAAATGTGTCCAAAGCTATGAATGTAAAAAAATAACAGTGTATAGCAAGTGATTTTTTAGCAGCAATTGTGTATAAATGTAAAACAATGTAGTGTGATAGCAGCATATTGCAGTGTATTGGTATCAAAGTGAGTCTCTGTGTGTGAGACTTTTTTCACTTTTGAACGCTTTAGTTTACCCAAAATTAAATTCCAGTGGAAAGTAAAAGAAAACTTAAAAACAAAATAAAGAAATATATATATATCTACACAGATTTAAGTAAATTCTGGAGAGAGAGAAACAAGAGTGTGAGTGTGTGAGGGAGTGTTTGTGCAAGTGTGTAACTGTGTGAGTGTGTGTAATAGACTTTTAACAACGCTTTATTTTACCCAAGATTAAAATTACAATGAGCAGTAAAAGAAAACAATTAAAAATAGAGAATTAAATAATCCACACAGATTTAAGTAAATTCAGGTGCGAAGCAGAGCTTGTCATCCATGACCGTGCACACTGCTTCCCCGCAGCACCACACTGATTTAAAAGTGTCAATTTCTTTCATACTTTTTTAAAAATTTAAATCAATTAAAATTCTAGATTTGACCAGCCGGCTGAAGATCCTAAGCACATCAAAGTCTGCCATTCGTGTCACTTTTCTCAGTCCTAGAATTAAATTCACCAGTTGACACTTAAACTTCCGTTTTTTGACATATTTAAATCCAAGAATAAAAACTTGTGGTGTAAAAATCACGTTAAGAGCACTTAAAACAGAACTTAAAATGACAAATAACGGACGTAGTCTAAAAAAGTTTAAAAAGGTGTGAAACATGGTTTCTCTCTGGTGACAGAAAGGACAATGTTAATTAATAACTGGATTTAAAACAGAAATAAAAGCTTTCACCTTTCTGCAGGGTGTGTCAGTCTTGTCCTCAAGCTTTTTCTTGTTGAGAACTAATACACTTGCTCTGTAGAGGAGTTTCCCCGTGGCTGAACCCAGGTCCATGTCTAGTTCTTTGTTGTAGCCCATCAAGGGCCCCCGAAAGCCCTCCATTGAAGAAACGAAAAGAAAGTGCTTCTAAAAAACAAAACCATATGCAAGGTTTTTCTCCCAGTCTCATCATGGCATAACAATGTGAACGATTGTTTTTTCCATGTTTCGAACAGCCAACAAGAACTGACTATTTATTCGGTCCCTAATCTAGAACACCGCTTTTGGATGCTACTATTGTAATGAGGTTAATCCCATTATCTGTCTGTGGTTCTAATAGTATTGCTAATCTGTATTTTAATAATCAGGGTTTTGATTCACGTTTGTTTGGTAGAAAGGAGATTAAAAACCTCTATTACCGTCTTGGTGATTTTTAATTATTCACTTTCAGTGATGGGAATAAAGAATAACCTTATTATGTAAAAAGTCAGTTGAATTTTACAGTTCACATTATTTAGCATAACTAATTAAATTAAGTGCTTTATCTTCAGGCTTTTGTTTTTTAAACGGTACAGTAATCTTTATAAAGATTTTACTTAAAATGTCATGCAGCTTCGTTTCTCTAGACTTAAATGAAAAGGCAGATTTTAAAGCTTAGCCATTTTTTTCAGTTCTCATCAGGACCACAGGTTCTCGGAACTGAATGTGGGTATTGTGGTGATGCTGTTGTGGTAAATCAAGCATTTGTGTTTCCGTGGATTAGCATGAAATAAGACCTGAAATGACTGTCACACAACGAGGAAATGCACTCACAGCAGAAAGTTAACCATAATTGGGAAAGTTCAGAAAGATACAACCAATATACCTATTAATAAATCAGTATATACAAAATAAAGTCACAATTAGGTACATGACCATATACATTTATTCATTATCTTTTGCTTATTTCATTATCAGGGTCGAGGGGAAGTGGGATTCCCCATGCCCATCCAGGGGAGAACGTCTTAGACGATGGGCAGACACTCACTGACAATTTACGGAAGGGGAAAAATATGAAAAATGTATATGTTTAATGGAAAGTGATTATTTCATGACTTATTTGCCTACATCCTCCGCATTTAACCCAGCTGTGTAGTACTTTAGGGAGCAATTGGGCATAGGTGCCTTTCTCAAGGGCACTTCAAACATACTTCTTGGTGGAACGTGGACTCAAAGTTTGCTGATTGCTGTACAAAACTAAATCCTTTTTCTTATTTTTAACATATTACTGAATGAAAGAAAGGCATCTGTTCCCATCACTTACTTTTTATTTTCTACTTAAAGGCTGAAACTTGTGCATTCAATACACACCAATTTCCATTATTTCCAGTTAAATTTATTCAAAAAAAAATGCAACATCTCATCTGCCCACTCAGGAGAGAATATTTCAAGCGCTGGACAGATACACCCAGGACAGTGCGCCAGTCTATCGCTGGGCAAACTCACGAAAACAAGTTAGCAATTCAGAGCATTCATTGGATCTTGAATCCATGTTTTGGGAAAGAGGGAGAACATGCTCAGTATTAAGCCACCGTGCCGCCCTGAAGGCACATCATATAGTCAAAGCTTCTACATTCGTACAATTTGAATTTTGTACTTGTTCGTAAAACTAAAGAATAATTTAGTTTCTTTTTTGTGAATTGGATTCAAAGTAATGACAACGTCTTTTTTCGATTTAAGTGTTTTCCAAAAATGTTGTAATACAAGGCTGCCAGGAAAAGGAGAACACTATTTCTCTGTATCTTTTTGTTTCTTAGAATAGTGGTTATTTAATGCTTTATTTGCCGACTTCCTTCACATTTAACCCATCCGTGTAGTACTCCAGGTAGCAGTTGGGCATAGGTGCCTTTCTCAGGGGCACTTCAAACATACTTCTTGGTGGAACCGGGAATCAAACCAGTAACCTTCAGGTCGCATGGTTGGTTTCTAAACCACTGCCAATTTGTGTTCCTATAATAAATCTCCATTAATGTTTTTCCAAATCCGGTCTGCTTAAGTTTCTCAACACCATCTCCTTGTTTTAAACCCATTTATGTACCGATATGTGAAACCCCTCCAAAACTACCAGATACACGGTTAGATACAGATACAGGTCTTAAATATGGGAAATTGCATTTGCTGTTCCAACTAGTTCAGGATATGGCATGTCTTTTGACATAATGGATGTCTTGTAAACCGAGCTTGTTAGAAAACATTAGCCCTTAATTTTGTGCCAAGGACCTGTCTTTAAATGTGAGAAGAAAGCAGAGTCAGATGGAGATAAATATTTCTGTAGGCCAAGACAACAGCGTTTGACCTATCCTGACAGATGGACTTTCTCTCTCGCTCACTCTGTGATGGGCAGTGGTGTGTTCAAAAGCTCGGACATGAGGTCACTACTCCTGCTCCAAGATCATTATCTGTCTGGCTTGAAGCCATACACTGTTTTGGTGACCTTCCTCAAACTGGAAACCAGCCATGTTCCACTTATACCTCATTCCTTCCAACCAAAAAAAAAAAAAGCAAAAAACTGCAGTGCCTCTCTGGGTTTTCTTCCATCACAAAATCATAACATCAGCAACTTCATCTTTTTGTCTCTGCGGTGTCATTTTTCCCAGGAGATCCAGAGATGTGAATGTGAAAAGTGGATTATTGAAGCAGGTCGGGACATGCAGGGCTTCAGCGCACCATGGCCAGATCAGCAGTCTCTCTGACACTGCGGCATAGGCCTAGAAGTTATAGTGACACTGTGCCCAATGTAGAATCGTTAAATAAAGATG
Source organism: Xyliphius kryptos (assembly GCA_025769995.1). Classification (NCBI taxonomy): domain Eukaryota; kingdom Metazoa; phylum Chordata; class Actinopteri; order Siluriformes; family Aspredinidae; genus Xyliphius; species Xyliphius kryptos. The sequence goes on along the minus strand of JAOUQT010055653.1, from coordinate 3,452 downwards.
TGATTTCAAAAGCAGTGGATTAGATGCTTGTAAAAAATGGTTAGGTTTAATAAATATATATTTTTGTTGTTTTGGTATTTGCTTGGTTAAGAAAAAGTTCAGAAATAATGAATATTGCTGAGCAGGGCTCATAAAAGAGAACATGGTGCTCACTGTGTTCCCCTGTGAGTAAAACCAGAAGTGGATCCTTCTGTTCCTCATATTTCATAACTTTTACTCATTACAACTTTAGAATGAACAAAATAGTTTTATTTTGTTATTATTGATAAGTATTTGTGTTTAAGTACTAAAACAGTTTTTGCCCTTCAGCTGCTTTAAATAAAAAAAAAAAAAAAAAAAAAAAAAAAATCACAGCAGAAATTTTTAAACTTCTTAAAATTCTTCAGTATCTCATAAAATAAGATGCACTCGGTTATATATGAAGTACATAAAACAAAACAAATTAACTTATTAAGTTTTTTTTATTTTATTTATTTTTTTTACTATGAAACAAGATTCTAAAATTACTTGGAGTTCAAAAGTATGTAAAACCAAAAAACTAATTTGGTCTGCCGGATTTTTTCTTATCTAAAAAAAAAATTCTTTATATAAACTACATAAATATGTGCATTGGCAACACGGTGGCTTATTGGTGAGCATGTTTACCTCTCAGCACTGGAAATTCCCAGTTCGAATTCCAATCTGGGTGGAGTTTCCATGTCCTCCCCATGTCTGCATGGGTTTCCTCTGGGTTTGTCAGTTTGTCACCCACAGTCCAAAAAAAATGGATTCAAAGAAAATTGACTGCTCCAAATTGCTCCCTATAGTGTGTCATGTGTGAGTGTGACCAGCGATAGCTTGGCACCCTGTCCTGGGTGTACAGTACAGGGTAAAAGTTTGGACACACCTCATTCATTGCATGTTTTTTTTTCTCCTATTTACATTGTAGATGCTCACTGAAGGCATCAAAACTATGAATGAACACGAGTTATGTACTTAACAAACAGGTGAAATAACTGAAAATATGTTTTATATTCTAGTGTCTTCAAAATAGCCCCTCTTTGCTCTGATTACTGCTTTGAACACCGTTGGCATTCTAATGAATCATACTAATGAACCCTTATAGGCACAAAACCATTTCAGGTGACTACCTCTTGGCTCATTGGGAGAATTCCGAGTGTGCAAAGCAGTAATCAGAGCAAAGGGTGGCCATTTTGAAGAAACGGTTATTTCACCTTTTTGTTAAGTACTTAACTCCTCATGTGTTCATCCACAGTTTTGATGCCTTCAGTGAGAATCTACAAATGAGCATTAAATGAGAAGGTGTGTCCAAATTTTTGGCCTGTACTGCATTTGCCCAGCGCCCGAAACGTTGGCCCCTGGATGGGCATAGGGAATCCCCTGCGTCTCAAGTAAAGAGGATTAAGCTGAAGACAATGGATAAAACAATCTTCAAAGATCATACCGCCAGGTCATGTGATCGGTTGCGAACTGCATATAGACAAAGTTCCTGGAGATTTGCAGCTTTATTTTGCAACCTTGACATACAGTGTTCTCCTGATGTTTGACTTATGGATTTAAATATAAGTCAATGTGATATAGGCCCCAAGTTGCCAAGATGTTACCATTGGACCATGTAGAATATCTTACATGCCACGCTGGGTGTCATTTGAGAGATTTATCTTACATTGTAATCACATTATACAGTATATAACATCTGCATTTAACTACGAGTCAGACACTAACAGTAAGACGGCGGCTCTAGAACATTGGGAGAATCAAATCTAAGCTCTTACACTACTAGAATGTCTTTGTAAAACATATAAACTATAACCTTATCTCACAAGCTTCAGAGATCCAAAGAAGAGACGGATCCTGACCGAGAACCGTCTCAGTGACCACAACCAGGCTGTGGAGACAGGCAGGTACAAAATGTCCTGTTTACCTCACAGACCAGTGTCTCTCCTCATGGAGTAGAGACAAATGTACAGAATTTACCAATTTAGAAAATTTCACACTGGTAATTTGGGTTCAGATAATTAAATCTCACAGAATTGGAGCAATTACAAATGATACAGGGAGAGGGGCCCACAGCCTCCCTCACTTCTAAGTATCAGCACTTCACCTCCTGAGAGACATTGGGCAACATATACCGTATGTTTATATAAAATAATGTAATTCTTGTTTGTAAATGTGACAATCTTTGCCATTTCATAACATTAAAATCTCTTATAATCTTAATTTCTATTCTTTTTCTCTCATCAGTACTCACTTTTGTTGTAATTGATTTATAATTTCTGTAATGCTTTGGAAATAGTGTTTTACATACATAATGCCAATAAAGCTACATAGAATCTTGAACCACTCAGGCACAATTAGCTGTCAAAACGGTCACTTAAGAATCTGCAATCTAAAAGCGTTTTATGCAAAGACAAAGTCTTACATACATTCAAAACATGATAAGACGAGACAGTAAAACTCTATTTGGTGAGTCATCCTGCTTATTTTTGTGGGAAAATTTAGTGCAAGCTTCACCTGTCAATAATTAATAAAAATAAGCTGCAACTTTTTCCCCCCCTAGAGCTCCATGTCTTTGGCAGCAGGACAATGCCAGGCCCAATTCTGGATGAGTTACAGCATTGTGCTTCATAGACAGTGTGTGTGTTTAACTGGTCTGCCTGCAGTCCAGACCGGTCTCCTATTAAAAATGTATAAAGCATTATGAAAAGGAACACGATGGACCGCTCAAGTAATAAAGCAAAAATTCCACATTACTTTATTTCCCATAAACTTTCTTCCCCCTAGTGGTGGAAATGGGCCTTCATATGCAGATATTAATTTCCAAAAGTATAATTAAATAACAGAACTAGGCATGTCAAATTTGCACCCCTTTATTGTAACAAACATTAATGTGAATGTTCAAATGTTAAATCAATGTGGGTCCTTGAGCAAGACTCTTAACACTAATTGCTCCAGGGTCCTGTTTTAACCCTGTGTGAGAAAGGGAGTGGTAGCTCGGACGTTGGACTGTCAATCAGAAGGTTGTGGGTTCAAATCCCAGGTCCACTTAAGTTGGGTCCACCAATGTGGGTCCTTGAGCAAGACCCTTAACCCTTATTGCGCCAGGGTCCTGTAGACACCCTGTGCTGTGATCCAAACCAAGTTGGGATACTTATAAGTCACTTTGGATAAAAGTGTCGGCTAAATAACTAAATGTCATGTAAATCAAAGGCCACTCCTTGGCCTTTGAACATCCGAAAAAATGTCCTTAATTCTCAAAGGCACAGAGGCAGACAGATAGTATTCGAATGTCATTGTCATTTAGCAGACGCTTTTATCCAAAGAGACTTACAAGTACCCAACTTAATACACTTCTTAAAAATATAAAGGGAACACAAACAACACAATGTAACTCCAAGTAAACCACACTTCTGTGAAACCAACCTGTCCAGTTAGTGTTCAACACTGATTGT
>JAOUQT010055642.1:0-10678 GCA_025769995.1 Xyliphius kryptos | reverse complement strand
GTCATCCACTTAGAGTTCATAAAAACTGGACAAATCCTGAATTAATAAATTACTCTGTAATTTCACTGTAAAACCAGATCATCCTGACCACAATTTATTCATTCAACAGACAGAGAGACAGAGAGAGAGAGAGCAATATACAGAGACATAGAGACTGAGAGAATTGCAGGCTTACTGGTTGAAGCAGGTGTTGTTGAAGTGACTGTAAGGGTTGACTCGGGACAGACAAGACAGACAAAGAGACAGACAGGGAGACAGACAGAGAATTGTAGGCGTACCGATTGAAGCAGGCGTTGTCGCTGTTGTTAAAGTGACTGTAGGGATCGTCTTGGGACAGAGGAGCTAGACAGATCCAGCAGAAATATTGCTGACACGACGTGCAGGTCATTTTATTGCAGCCCTGATTCTTCTGTAGAAATAAAGAGGAGGACAGACGCGAGATACTCTATATAACACATTAGTGTTTCATCATTTAAAATCCTGTTGTTGATGCAGTTGTTGCCCTTTGACCCAGGGCATCATTACCAGTTTTAGTGACTATTATTGATCCCCATAGAGAAATTCTTTCTCCGCATTAACCTATCCAGGGGTAAACACACTGATGCCCTGTTCAGCCATGACTTGCCTTGCCTTGAGTGGGGATCGAACCCGCCCTCTACATTATTCATTTAACCACGGCTGACCCCAAATAAGTAAAAAATGTCGAATAGGTAAGTAATTGTATAAACACTGCATGTGGGACTGCTGTATACTGTAACAGACCTGAATAGGAGATCCGCAGTGTGGACAGTTTTTCGAGTTTTCTTTCAACCATTTCTGACTGAACGACTCCTCTATCGCCCGAAGGATCACCCGCTTCCCGTAGTGCTTCTCTAGGAACCGCTTCTCTGCACTGGAAGCAGCCAGGTACTGCTTCTGCAGGTCCTGGAGCTCCTCTGAAAATCCCAATGAAGAATGTAGTGTTGACAAACATGGAATCTGTAAACGTCTTTCTCTAAAACATTAGGAGAATTGAAAATCTCTCAAAATACTGAAAAAAATATTTTTAAATGGGTCCTCATATCCTCCTCAACGATTATTCCTTATCTGCAGTCACAACGATGTACTCACACTTCGTATCGATATATACATCAGCTTCTATTGGTATTTCCTGTGTTATTAAACATTGTCACTTGATTAGGAACACCTGGTTGTAGGTGTCATACTGTTGGACAACTGATAAAGTTCGAAGATGGTGTTTTGACCACACAATTGTTTCTCATATAAGGCAAATATAGTGTTATCTGTTCTCTGTACATCAGAAAGTAACAGTTAGCAGCTACATGTAAACTAGATTATAGTGGGTCTGGACAGATAATTGGAGTAGGGAGGTGTATGTGTTTCAGTAACAGCTGCACTTGTCTTCTGTTCCTGTACTACAAAATCACGGGTGTAGCAAGAGTGGACGAGCCATTAACACATATCCAGTTGAAGGTCAGACAAAAAGCAGACACAAGAGACAAGTGTTAAACTAGCAAGGTCAACTGGAAGAGCTGTGGTAGCATAAGTCTCAAGTAGAACAGGTGGACTTGAATATGTAGGATGTTCGGTGGACCTACCTGTTTTTAGCCAAGTGTTCCTAATCTGGACATAGTTCAGGGTATAATGCATTATGAGTAAACGTTACTCACGGACGGTGACCCGACAGTGCGACAGGCCGTGGTAGGCACGTTTGCACAGCATACAGAAGGCGTAGCGGCAGGATGGACACAGGCCCATAGTGGAGTTTGGTTCTAGCATCACAGCCATGCAGCAGAACGTCCGAGGACAGTAAACCACATCGGTCATCAGGTCCAGACTGTTCTTCAGCAGCAAGCGGTCATAGCGTGCAAACTCTTCCTCACCAACCAGCAGCTTCACCTGTTAGTCATGCATCATCAAGTCACGTCAGGTCACATCACGTTAGCATCACAACTGCTTTCAAAACATCATACAAATAATCATGTTAATGTTCTTCTGACCCCTCCGATGAATCTGCCAGATATCTTTCCCCAGCACAATATCCAACCAACAACTACACAAGAACACCAAGGGCATTACATTAAGACACTTAAGATGGCTTAGAGATTCATTTTAAAGATGGAGAAAAACCGTATCCCAAGAGTTGCTGGAAAAGAAAACCTGAAAACTCCTGAACACCTGGGAAGGAACTGTGGAGATGATGAGCTTTAAAGAATAAAACTCTTGTGGAGAGAAGGACAACATGCTGCCAAGGACCACATGTGTTGCACAGATCTCACTAAAGCCTTAGGTCCCACAAGGTGACAAAGAAGAGTAAGGAATCATGGAATCATAAAAATACTGTGACATGAATGAACTAAAATAAACACAGAATCTAAACTTTATATCATTTAAGGGTTCTCTCAGAGGAAAGGATGAACAACAACTCCAATGTGCGGAATATTCAGTTAAAACACACACACACCATCCACTAAATGGATTACGATCCTTCGGATATACTGAACAAGTAACCCTTGAGAACCCGAGATCAATGTGTGTTTAGTAAAGACGTACAATATTAGATAATAATTATAATAATATAAGCGGGGCCTTATTTTCAAACAAACAAAGCTTTTTGTACATATATCTACACTCCAGCCACACACACACACACAGGTGTAAGAGTGTACCTGTGAAGGTGTAGCTACAGAAGTACACTTTGGCTCGGGACATGTGAGACACTGGACCTTTCCGTCCCGGATCTGGATCTGGAAGTACTCTGTGAGACAAGCCCTGCAGTAAACATGCTGACACTCTTTAAACTGCATGCAGCCCGATCCCAACTTCTCACAGAAACAGATCTCGCAGCAGAAGACTTTACTGTCAAAAACCTTCTGCCTCTGAGCTTCATCAAAGTCCAGGAAGAGACGCGGCAGGTCAGTGTCCAGCTCCGCCTCCACAACTGCTCGAGGGTCTAGTTCCGTCTGTTTCATCTTCTTCTCCACCTCCACCTCCACGCCTGAAAGCTTGGATGCTCCATCGGTTCTGCAGTGCTCCAGGTGAGAATTTGTACCGTTATTGATGGAGATTTCCAGTGGAGACTGCAGACCTAGGACGTCCAAAGCCTCCTCTTTGAGGAACTGAATCCAGGTAAAGAGCACCACAGTGCCCCGGTACTCCTGCCACAGTTCATCCAGACGCTTACAGAGAGACGTTAGCTGGTAAACATATTAAAGAGTAAACAACTAGATTAGAATTCATTACAGGAAATACAATAGTGTTTGAAATGTGGCAGGAAGAAACTAATCAACCAATTAACTAACTATTCAACTAAATAACCTACCAACAAACCAACTAACTAATTAACTAACTAACAAACCAACTAACTAATTAACTAACAAACCAACTAACTAATTAACCAACTAACTAACCAACAAAACAACTAAGTAACTAATTTAAAAAACAACTAACCAACAAACTAAATAACCAACCAACTATCTAATTAACCAACTAACTCACCAACAAACCAAATAATTATCTAACTAACCAAACAACTAACCAATCAAACACCTAACCAACTAACTAACCAGCTAACTAACCATCTATCCATTCCTGTCTATATATCTATCAACATATATATGTATCTGTCTATCTTTATATCTTTTATATCTGTCCTTCTGTCTGTCTGTCTGACTGTCTCTCAATCAATATATTTATCTGTCTGTCTTTCTATCTATCTTTCTGACTATTTCTATCTTTCACCTATCAATTATAAATATATTTTCATCATTAGTTATTTAGTTAATGAGTAGTTAGGGACCAGGTGCAAATGATGTATATAGTAGTAATATCCAACAGTTGACTGTGAGTTAAACATTACTTGCTTTTTTTGCAGTCCTACATTTACAGTATAGTCTAGTAATGTACAATAGTGTATACCTAATTAATAACACACTTATTTCTGTTTCCTCACCTGGAGTCTAGAGAGCCATTTGGAGCTGAGCATAAACCGCGGCGCTGAGGAAGAAGGATAATCATCTGGAAGCTCGAAACTTAGGACCAGAGGAGGCAGAAAGGAGATGTCATACTCCACGATGTTCGGACCTGTCCAGGTAAAAGTAAAAAGAGGTCAAGTTCAAGACAATATAAAGTAGAGTCAGAGTGAAAGGAACAGGGTCGCACCATTGACCAGCAGTTTAAAGTCACTGGGCAGCTCCAGACACAGATAGATCGCTCCTTCTCGACCCGATTCGGCTCGGCGAAACTCTTCTTCATCATAAATACTTGCTAGAGCCAGCAGTTCATCATCCTGTGCTTCCTTATTCTCAGACATCTGAACATTCCTGTTGGAACACATCACATTGGTGGAGTTACGCACATGGATTTACACCTCTTCAAATAAAACTCTAAACATTAACGTGAAATAACTAACTGAAATGTATCCGGGTAAGTCCACAGTGAACATAGGTACAAAACACGGGCAAGGTGAGTTTCACCAGCGTCTGTAGAGGCAGTGGGTGGCTCGGGTTATAGCCTGTAACCCAGGGGTTATAGGCTGTACAAGTGACTCGCATTGCCAAGCTAGCACATGTTTTACGCCGAATGCCCTTCGTGACAATACTGTCACCCTTTTTAGCCTCACGAAACAAACAATCCCCAGGTTTGATGACCCAGGAAATTTCTTTGCGAAGTTTGCATGTTTTTGCCATGTTCACAAGGGTTTCATTCTGGGTGCTCCTGTTTTTTTCCTGCAGTCCAAAGACATGGAAACTAGGTAAGATGTAATATGTTTAAGTATGTCATATAATCGTCATGAATCGGGCTGCGTCTTAAATGTTCATACGAGTATGTACTGCACAACCGCAAACCATAGTCTTGCAAAACATTGACCCTAGACATCACGCCAGGTGAATTATGGGATATTTCGGTTTGGGATAGTGTTGTGGAGATTGCGTATTACAAGAACTCTCCCAACCCTAGAACGATATCCGGGAACTTGCCAGATGTGTACTCGGTATTAAAAACATATAACATCGTAAAATATACTAGATTTACACACTAACAAGTATGAACTATTATATACAGCCCTAGTCTTTGAGGCTGAAAATAAAATTAAACAATAAGAAAATAATTAAATAACCACTTCAAAAAAGTCAGGTGATTAAAACCCACTCAGATCACTATTTAAATAGTTATTATATATAACTATATACTCTTAAATCAGATTAGTGTGAATTAGTGTGAATTAGTGTAGTGCGCAAGCCAAACAACCAACGCCCTTTGGACTTCCGGATTCGTGACTTGTTTTCAATATGTACCAAAATATGTGGAGTCGCATGCACTGGATCATAGCCAGTAAACGGAACATCAACCGTAAATAAACGGACAGTTTACACATCGCTGACGAGGATTTAGTTTAACAATAACCAACACTAACTAGTTACAGATATAAACTAACTTACCTATAAAGTTTAATAATAAACACAAAAATCCATAAAAGTTACAGGGCAGACTTAATTCCTACTGCCCATCTGACAGCAGGATGTGACGTTTTGTTCTCCCGGAAGTGGCGTAGAAACGCATCACCAATTGTACCACAGCACTCAATAAATATAAAAAAAATAAATAATTACCAAAATATATATATTTTTATGTTCTATTATTTATTTAATAATTTATTTATATTATATTTTGGTCGTATGTGAGTGGGTAATGAAGAGACCAACAACACCCCCAAAACAACAGGGTATTTACTATGTTCCGCTTTTCACAACAATTTATATGTGTATGAAACTACACTGTCTGGCCACCTGGATTAATTTATCACGACCCTCCTTTTGGATATTTACTGCATACGCGATTATCTTTCAGCTGGCAACAAGGTGTTTAACCCCAACTGGTGCAATGGGTTGCTTCTCATGTCTTAAACAACCATGTCGAAAGAAATGTCCCATGGTCGTGGACCAGATGTTAATCTGTTTGAGAAGGGTCGAATCATTAGCATATGCATCAAGCAGAGAAAACATCTAAGGGGATTGCAGAAACTACTAAAATTGGGTTGAGAACAGTCCAAAGCATCGTTAAAAACTGTTCTCTGTTCTCTCAGGAGGAAATGTGGCCACAAAAACCTTGAATGAACGTGATCGGCGATTACTTAAACGTTTTGTGAAATCAAATCGAAGAAAAACACCGGGGTTGGGTCTAAGTTCAGCAACAGTATGTGATCAAAGAATGAGGTCAGCTGGCTACCTGAATATACTGAATGAGCAGGTTATTCCATACATGGGCTTCTTTACCCCCTAATGCCACGGCCATATTCCAAGATGACAATACCAGGCTTCGTCTGGCTCAGATTGTGAGAGAGTAGTTCAGTGAGCAGGAGACATCGTTGTCACACATGGATTGGCCACCACAGAGTCCAGTCCTGAACCCCATTGAGAATGTTTGGGATGTGCTGGAGAAGGCTTTGCACAGCAGTCAGACTCTGCCATCATCAATGCAAAACTTTGGTAAAAAACTAATGCAACACTGGACTGAAATAAATCTTGTGACGTTGCAGAAGATTATCGAAACATGTTCTCGTCCTCCATCCATGTACTTTTAGCTTGTCTAAGATGCAAATCAGAGGAGTGTATATGCAAATATGGGCGTGTTGGAACTCGGACTGCTTTTAGTGTGATGACGATAATATTTAAATTGTTTAAAGGGATTACTCTATTTTTATATTTCTACACAGTGACACAGTGGTAGTGCTGTTGCCTCACAGACAACAAGAAGCACCCAGGTTCAATCCACGGGTGGGCGACCTGGGAAATTTCTTTGTGGAATTTGTATGTTCTCTCCTTTTTTGCTTTCCTCCACAGTCCAAAGACATGCATGCTAGGTGAAGTGGAGATACTAAATTGTCCATTCAGTTGTATCAGGAAGGGCATCTGGCATAAAAACGTGCCAAATCAAATGTAAGTGACTCACTGTGATGACTCCTGGTGGCAGACACATTAGATCATGTTGTTATGCAGGTGGGTGATGGAGCTCTTCGTATTCAATTGTGTAGTGCAAACAGGTACAAGACTCTCAGGTCAGAGGAGTGGAGTTAGATAATGGGTCAGTTTCTGGAACATGAGATGCTGGCAGTAGTTCAGTCTTTAAGGAAGGAAGAGGCTATTGGCCAGTCTCATACTACTTTAGTTGGCCCAGTTGAACACTAATGGTTTGATGAGACCTATCTATAATGAAGCAAGATGAAGGGGTGATGAGCTATATCTATATGGGGATGGAAGGCCCCAACTTATGGCAAGAAAAAGTTGTTAGGCCTTGGGTGTGATAGACATAATTGCTTATATTTGTCAGGAAACTAGAACTGTTGGCAAACGGTCACCTGCCTGTGATATTTTTAGTGCATGACCAAAGGAAGGAGTCATTTGGTCAGTGGTGTTTAATTCAGAATCATGTCAGCACGTTGCCCAGAACAGAGTATCTGATTTTTGGAAAAGTAGAAGGGCCAGTAGAGATTAGAGGAGTAGGGGGCAGTTGGTTGTCTGAAAACTGTAATGTCCTTTCTACTGTGAGTGAAGGTGTCACAACCTTGGTGTTAAACCTCAGGTCCTAAATAATGAAACTACGAAAGGTGAACTCAGTGTGAGGACAATAGCAAGTAATACCATGGCTGCAGGTGTAGTTGATAAGCAACAGAATTACTACAACAGTTTGGTTCGCATGATGGATGCATTACACAAAGGCTTCAGCAGAGCGTCCTCACAAAACATCTGGAAGTTTTTAATAAGGGTGACTATGATTTGGGCAAAATTACTATGCTTCACCACCAGATCAATACTGGCCTGGCCCGGTAAGATGTGCCCTCAGCAATGTTTCAGTCCATCATCAGAGTGCAGTGCACCTGCTGGACACCTACTTCTGCCCCCTGACAGAGAGCAAAGTTGGTCCAAATGAAGCGGTTACGGGTGCTCCCTGGTCACTTTGCCATGTCTGTGAAAACACCCTGATAATCACTGACCATCTGAGTATTAAAGGGCAAGGTAACCTTTCCGGCAGAAGTATGCTGGCTCAATGACTTGAACTGGGGAAAATATCATTACAAGTTCTTTATTTCACTGCAGCAAAAGAGTAAGCATAAATATTCTGCAAACCAAAACATTATGTACAACTTTTTTTTGCTTTTTCCTGTGAAAGAACATGAAAGATTGATGTGCTGGTAAACACTTGGTACATGATTCGCATGAAGGATTTGATCTTTACATGAATTACATCTCGTAACATCTAGTTGGTCTCTACTACTCGCACTTGTATTGCAGGATTTAACACTCTATAAAAAAAAACATTTCTGAGGAATCCAAGAAAGCAACAATACACACACACACACACACACACACACACACACAAGCCATGAAATGATGCAGCAGTGAAAATACAGCATAACTAGGGCAGATCTTCCGCATTACAGCAGATTTTGGACATTACCTTATCTTAATTATCTTAATTTTATTTCCCCAACATGCTTTTTCCAAACTCCATTACAACTTGTAGAAGTGAACAAAATCAACGTCTATGAAAACTAAAGAACTAAAGCCAAAAAGATAATACTCAAATAATAATAATACAAAAAAAATACCCAAGTGAACGCTCAAATAGTTTCTCAACCATACATCATCCTCACCTGTGCAATATCTGAATTGAACCATAATCAACCTTCTTTAATGAGAAAAAGATCCAACATATGTGCAACCTTACTTTATACAGTGATTTAAAAAAAAAAATAAAAAATACACAATGAGTTCTGGAAGGATTCTCTGTGTGACGACGAAACTAAAGGTAGAAAGGTTGTTTCAGTCACGAGGCGAATCAAGAGAAACAGAGAATGACCGATAGGGACAGAGAAGGAAAAAGAGACACAGGAAGGAAAAGAAAGAGACACAAGATGTGTTGCCATTACACATACATTTACGCAAAAATTAAATATTGATATAAAATGGAAAAAACACCTGATTTTCGAAAATCAGGTGTTTTTTCCAAAAATGTCTTGAAGTGATTCTTTGTGAAAGCTGTGTGTCACAAATATTGGATGGAAACGCTGTTTGCAAAATAAGCGTCACTTGACCCCAACAGGTCAACCGGGTCTTAACTTCTTGTGTTAAAGCAAACACTAAGTGGTTTGTTTCAGATGGAGAAGAAACTGAGATATCTCTCAATATAATAAAAAGATACTATAACAATTAATCGGGACAGAAACAACAGAGCTCATCTCTGATGCAAAGTTAATAGCAACGGTTTAGAGCCTACATCTTTCCGGAAGTAAGATTCTTTAAAAATCTCATGATACAACACCTTTTAAATTCCAGTCAATGGAAACGACTTTTAGTCGCATTTGTACTTTATGGAAAAATCCAAATTATCAAAACAGTTTTGCGCAAAACTCTAATGGAAACACAGGGGGTGTGTGGGGGGAGAGAGAGAGAGAGGAAAAAGACAAAGACAGACAGACTAGAGAGCATGCACTGTAGTGGATGAAAAGTTAGTCAATGTCCATTTCAGGCAGCTTTCCCTCTGTAGGTCCTTGAGCCGGTTGATCTTGGTTAGGGCTGGTGGGTTGTGCCTCTGACCCTTCCTGTCCGTTCAGTGGGCCATTCTGTTCGGAAGTCTTTTCCTCCTTTGGCAGCTCGACTTTGGGTTTGGGTTTAGAGACGATGGGGTTGCAGGTGGAGGAGAGTTCCTGAAGAGAATATTGAGTGTTAAAATACAAAGCAAAACATAGGAACCATATAAAAATATATATAGTATGACGTCTCTATGTAATAGTTTATAATCTATGTACTTTCTTTCCTTCTGAAACGGAAAGTCAGAGTCAATAATTTCCTGTACTGTCAAACTGATAAAGACAGTACAGCTACCTGTGCAGAAACCTACTATCTGGTTACAGTGAGCCGGTCCAGATGGATGGAGGGTGGATGGCCACTATGTTCTAACAAGGCTGCGACCTCAGCAAAGAGATGGCAGAGTAATGTTTTCAGCCAGAATCATGGGGAGAGAGCTGATAGTTCCCTTTAGGGTGGTGTAAAAATGTTCTGAATGACCACTTTCCATGGTAAAGAAAAAGTAGGACCGTGCCTTCTATAGAAAATCATCAAGCAGGACAATGCACCATCTCATGCGGCAAATATTACCTCCTTGTCAGTGCCTGTTATGGGCATAAAACGAGAGAAACTCATGGTGTGGCCACCATTGTCTCTTGACCCTAACCTTTGGAGTATCCTAAAGCAAACGTAATATGAGGTTGGAAGGCAGTTCACATCAACACAGCGGCTCTGGGAGGAATAAACTCGATTTATTCTCCAACAGTTCATGACTTTAAAATTATACAGAAGGTCATTTACATCGCCATTTAGGAAACTGAGAAAAATATCATTTGGATATAGTTTTGGGGTAAGGCATACTGTATATACACACACACCAGTCCATAGAGCATACATTTTTGCATAAATGTAGTATTTTGCAAATATTTTCAATCATTCCCCTCAAAATGAGGAATACATATTTATTTATATAGTGTCATTAGTCTGTGTGATCTAAAACAAGTGGTGTTTTCATTTCAGATGAGCTGTATAGTAAAAGTGATACATTTTGTCACTATGTTTTGCACACAGCGAAATTGGTCCTCTGCATTTAACCCATCCGTGCAGTGAAA
>JAOUQT010055624.1:0-10678 GCA_025769995.1 Xyliphius kryptos | reverse complement strand
ATTTTCAACTGAATATATCTTTTAAATAAATATTTTATTCATTTAGATCTAGGATGTGTTCTTTTAGTGTTCCCTTTTAGTATTTTTTTGAGCACTATATTTTCAATGTCCACTGTGAACACATAAAACATTTAATAGACTAGTTTTTGTACTCACTTTTTGCACAATGCCTGGTTTCTTTAACGGCACTGGAGGTGAATTATTAAGGCCTTCAGTTATATGTGACTGGTTAATGGACTTAATTAACTGCAGTACATTTGGTCCCTTAAATAAAAAACAAACAAAAAAACTTTTTTTTTTTTTAACAAGAATAGTTCTCTTTTTCTTAATTGGTTGCAATTTTTAAAATAAATGCCGTGTGGCATCTTTAGAAAATACACATTAATGTAATGTCATTTAATTGCATTTAATTTGAATCTATAAATGTTCTACTTATGATTTATGCAAACAAAAATAAATATAGACATATGGCTTTACATGCACCTAATAAACAACAGTTTATGTTATGTTTATGTTTTTAACATAAAAAATACAATGTTTGTGTTGGCTAATTTTGGTAAATATAACTCACTTTGTTATTTGGTTCCCCGGATGTAATATTTTGAATATCTAGATTTCTAGACCTTGGTGCAGGAACAGGACGCTGTATATAAAGATATTTTAAAATGCATTAAAATAATATAATATATTATATAATATAAAATAATATATGTATATATAAAAGATAATATAATAATAATAATAATAATAATATACTTACTTTTGCCATTTTTAGTGCTCCCCTGGATGCGATGTCAAATGAACAGAGCAGAGTCTCAGCAATGAGTTGAAGATCTTTTTTGACAATGTATTTAATCGTGCGGTAGGCTGGACTTCAAAAATGAAACAGAAACTAGAGAATGATTTCTGATTATATATGTATCTCTAATTTTATGGATTATATTTGTGCCCCTGTTCAGTTAAAAAAATATTTGTGAGCAGACATAAAGAATTCATATCCAAGATGTTACCTGAGGTTCACAGAAATAAATTACTCTTATCATCTTTATACATCTCAGTTTCTGTTTAATACTCAGTGATGATTAAAAAACACCTACATTTGACCCTTTGGTGCATTTCATAATAATGCCTAATAATTCTGCACACACTGTATTTAGGGGTTGCCACAGTGAGGGATTCACACACCAGACTTGGCAAAGTGTTTTACACCGGATGCAGTTCCTGACAGAACCATCACCAATGTGTTGTTTATGGCCGGTCAGAATAAATAAATCCTTTAAGAATTGTTATCATGATATTCACAGGCAGAGTTGCTGTGATAACAGAATTAAGCTGAAGATAATGAGTGAGTGAATGAATAAATGAATGAAGAAAAACTGTACATGGATCAAGTAAAATTATCTGCCAAGATAGTGAGTACATTTGTTAAGATGTAATATAATAAGACAGTTTCTAAAAACGACACTATCTAACTTATAAATCTATTAAAAAAACAAGACTTGTTTAGATTAAATTTTTGCAGTGTGCCTCTGACTCTGCACTACTGATTTGACATACTGACAACATCAACATGACAGAAGAGCTGCTTGACCTTCAATTGGAATTTCTTAAATTGGAGGCATTTTATACAGTTTGTTCAGTGTTATCTGATGTTCCAGATATGAAAAAAATTTGTCTTTGGAATTGTTCACACCTGAGTGGATTCAGGTACATTGCCTTTTAAAAAATAAAGATCATTGTGACAGTGAAAATTGTTTCACAACAGTGTGTATTTTTCATATAACTTTTGTTGTAAAAAAATGATAGAAGGAACTATTAGCCGGGCATCTTCAAGCAATTTGGCCCACTTTATAAGAGGTTTGGACAACTTTGTTATGGACAGTAGTGAAAATACAGAAGTGGCATTGTATAAGAACACAAAAGGATTTTTTTCTGTGTTGTTCAAGTCACCTTTCTTGTCTATCCTGATTTCTTAAGGTCATCAGCACAAACAACGCAAACAATCATAAAATTCTTTTCATTTCATTTTCTAAATAACACATGCCTAGTTTTATCAAATAAATGCTACCATAAAATATTTTGTGTCTTTTTAAATCCACACATTGACATGGATACAGAAGAAACATAAATTGCTTTCGTTGTCTCAAAGCCTAAAAGTAAAGAATAAAAGAAGCAGGAAAGCTGGGTCAAAATTCTGTCAGTGTCTAACTGTACTCTAATCAACTAAAATGACACGATTCTGAGCTACATTTAAATAACAATACAATTACTGCCTGATTTGTGGTACTGTAAATGAGAACAATGTAAACAATGTACATCTGAGAGTGATGTACAGACAATTACCTCAAATACCTTTTCCTAATTTGTACATTGCCTAAGGAGTTTTAGTAATTATTTTAAATGACGTATAATTGATTAAGGCTGCTGACTCGCAATCTGAGATTTTATAATTTAACACAAATAGGGCTTAAGTGCTTTAACAAATACGAAAAAATGCCAATGGTTACATCGCCCTGGTTAATTTCACAAGTGAGTGTAAGTGAACATATTGTTAGCAGTGATCTCCTGTATGGTACAATGCACAACCACTGCTAAGGTTTTGAAATGTGACGTGTCATTAAATGCACATTCGATAATTGTATGGTGTATAGCAGTGTGGGTCACAACCAGGATTTGTTCTGGGTGGGTCACACACAGCTTGTAAAAAATAGTGGATCCTCTGTTTTTGGCAGCTTCGAATATCACCGCATTCAGTGTTTGTCGCTTTTCTCTGCGAAAATTATGTCTTTGTTTTTGTGGGTTGCTTTGGATTTACGGCGTGATCATGAGACAAATTTTACATTGCCCCTTTAAATTTACCTTGAGAAGTGAACAAAGTTCCCGCTTGACTATTAGCTCCATCATGGGACCGAATTTTTTTTCCAAATCCAGCAGCCCATCAAAAAAAAAAGAAAATAAACATGATCGAGTTGAAGAGCAGGATACAGAAATTCACTGTCCACGACAAAGAGTAAAGACATCAAAAAGTTATTATTAATTTGAATCAGAAACAGTTAGATGGTGAGAATTGTGAATGCAGTTCTGTTAACTGCATTAGTCTTTTATATTCATTTAAACAAAAGAATATGAAATTTCTGTTTTTAATTTTAAATACTTTAAGTATTCTTTATATAAGGTGTTTTGTGTATTTTGGAACCTCTTTAGTGAATTACCTGGATTTACATTGATATAAATGGAAATAGGCACCTTGGTTTTTATCTATTTCAGATTTCACTGATTATTTGCGGATGAATTAGTAACAAAAACAGAGGTTTCCCTGTACAAAAAAAGAAAAAGCTCATCTAATTTTGTATTGGTCTTTAATTTTGAAAAAAAAAAATTAAAAATAAATAAATAAAATTAAGACAGCATGCATTCTCATTGTTATGGTAACCACCATCATTTACATCTACATTTGGTCATTTTGCAGATGCTTTTATCCAACGCAATTCACAAATATCCCAACTTCAGAAAACAGGGTTGATGCAGAACCCTGGAGCAATGAGGGTTAAGGGTCTTGCTCAAGGATCCAGAGTGCTAATTTCAGTGTACCTGGAATTTGAACCAATCTTTAGATTGATAGTCCAACACCACTGAGCTACCACCCCTTCCATTTACTGGGTACTGTTTTATGTGTGAATTTATGATGAAACATTTTTAAAATGTTATTTTTCAAAAATAAATTTGTATGGGGTCACACCTTAATGATAGTGAGAAAATGTGGGTCCCAAGCCGGGACCAGCTGAGAACCCCTGTTGCATAGCAATGCAGTGTTTTTCAACGTTTTTTGAGCCACAGCCCATTTTTTTCCATAAAAAACATCCTGCGGGACACCACCATCCAAAAAGTTACTGAATGACACATTGTAGCTTAACGCAGAACACACGATGACAATATAATTTCTGAATTTGCTCAGTGTCCAACATGTGCCTGTTTAGATGAAACTCTTATAGAAGGTCATGGAACCATGGAAAGTGATGAACAGTAGAGGAGACACAGACGGATCTGAGAGGAGCTCAGATCACATAGCTATGTTGTGGTAAATGGGAGCAATGTTGAAATAGCTGTTCTGTCCAAAGACAGATCAGCAAACCTCAGCTTTAAACTGCACTGTTGTGTCAGTTCTGTTAGTTCCTCCTGCTCCTGAGCTGTATGGGTTCCGAACCTTGTCAATGGGTTCATTGTTGGTTTCTATACGGGTCCTTCATAGCCAATTCTAAATAATATTTAACAAAAGTGGGTGGGATTCATTTGTAAAAAATCCAACCAGAAGAAATAAATCATGTAAAACCATAATTCAGCGGAATAATTCATACATGTGCACAAGTGCTTACATGAAAAGCTAATATTTTACCCATATTTTAAGCATATAATCAACAATTTTTGTAACAGATTTATAGTATTTTAGCGCTTAGAGCGATTTAAAAAAAAGGTAAAGTGCTTGAATTATACAATATAATATAGCTGTATGTGATGAAAAACACGATCAGACTGAGGGAAGGCACGCGGTCGAAGCTTATGTGGTACATTACTTAGTCAGCTAACACTTTGGCACAGACACTTAAAAACAGCAAATCAATTATATAATGTCATATGAAATATGTTGAAATATGTTCCTCTTAAAGGATGTGTTAAATTCCAGCCATTTACAAAATGAACTAAACATGTACAGGAGTCTTTTTAATAACAATACAATTAGAATAACAATCTAAATCAGTATTTTACTGACAGTGCTGTTCAAAGTCGTGCAAATTGCAAATTCACATTAATAATAGAAAAATAATTTATCTATTTAAATAGGGTAAAAAAATTGGAGACTTATTTCAGAACACCATTAGAGATCTAAAAAGAGTCTCTAAAATCTCCCTTCCTTCATAGCACACATCGTTCTGGACAAATCGTTTTCCTGGGCAACTTTTTGAAATAACAGCCCAATACCTCTTCACATCACGACTGGTCAGAGATTGAGCAGAAGAACTTTCTGATTCGGATTAGGTCATCAAACTCTTCCTTGAACTGGTCTGCAACTTCATGGACTTTTTCAGCAAACTTGCTATCCGAGGTCTTTTTAGTGCTCGAGTTGTCATCTTCCTGAAAACAAGCCTCCCAACTGTGAAGCATGCAGTGAGACGCAATGATGCCTTTGATATAGGAGAGTATATCTGATTCCAAATCAGCTTGAACTATTTTCCCTAAATAAACATCCAGATCCATCAGTTTCCAGGGATCCTGATTTCTTAAGTGCTCCAAAACCTTAACGATAAACTTTAAGCAGTCTGTGATGTCCTCCATCTGGGTGTTGTAGTTTTCAAAGATCTTCTCCACCTTATTTCTCAGCCGAGTACCTTTCATCCTCCTGCCAAGGGTGGCTGAAGCCCCTGTGAATCCCCCTAATGTCATCACACCGACCCCAACTCCGGCCGCTACAGCCGAAGCCCCTAAGGTCAACGGTGCAAGTGCGAGACCTGCTGCGAAGGTGACCCCACCTACTGCACCTGTGGTTCCTCCCATCAGCTTCCCAGTGCGAGCTTTCTTACAGGTCTTGAGGATATCATCAGCAGTGCAGTGGAGGTCGGTGATATAGTTTAGCAGAAGAGTGCATTGTTGAAATAAGAGCAGCTCATACAGACGCATGGCCTTTGAGATGATGTTACTGCAGTTCGGGGAAATACAACAGAATTAAATCGCTGTTCATCGTGTTTTCGTCTTTTTCATAAAAAGACAAATATGTGATCAGCTTACTTTATTCCCTCTGCCTGACAGTCCATGGGAAGCATGTCTTCACCTGTAAGTAAATTTATATTTAGGTTCTATGACAACCATTCTAAAAAGTTATAACATGGTGCTTAGAAAGATGGAGGATGTGTGCTGGGTTACAGAAAGGATAAGTGGGTACGATTGTGAAAGGCTACAGTATTAACTCAAAAAATCCTATGTATAAAACATGTGTCTGAATTTTAACCATTAACTGCAATAAGTGACTTATTACACACCTCCAACTCTTCTCCACCAGTCCAGCAAATTGTCCAGCTCCTGTCAAAGCAAGATAAGATGAAACATTTCAAAGCAGTAGGACTATTTCAATTTCAGTGATTTGTTCAGCCCACTGTCTTTTGAACTTATTAAACCTTAGGTTTAGTTCTGTAACAAAAATGTTTGGGACAGTATTTTAGGGAATCCTCAGTCCAGACAGATGAAGATGCCACAGCACTCCAGCACCGTTAAATAGTTTTAGACTTTAATTTATCAGTGTACACTTAATAAAACTGAGACAGAGCTGCACCAAACTGAAATACACAGATATCAGGGATAAATATCATACTAAATTCCCTAAAATGATTTTACCTGCCTTGGGGAACTCAAGGAGATCTAACACACCTGTCAACAGATGAGTGACAGAGAGTGGCCAAGTCAGCAAATACACATAAACACACACACACACACGCACGCACGCACTCACGCACTCACTCACTCACACACACACGCACGCACGCATGCACAAATTATGTATCTTTTTAAATTGTTCATTTAAATACCTTTATTTAGTACCTTTGTACTTTTTGCTGCTCTGAGAGTAAGTGACAATAATGTTGGCTAGGGAGGTCTGTCTAGAGTAGTCAGCATGTAGTAGGAGCTCTAATCAAATTCTTCCACAGGAAAATCACTGAACCAACAATAAATGGACCGTCCGCAAATAGTTTCCACAAAATTGGAAGCATACAATTAAAAAAATGCATCATTAGGTGCTTTAGATTAAAGTGTATGCTTAGACATTTCGTGTATTTACATTCTAGTATTAAACTGGAATTTCTGGATGAAGGCATATGCAGACATGGGGAGAACATGCAAACTCTACAAAGAAGGACCTTGTCTGCACAATCCAGGAATCAACCAAGGACTTTCAGGTGACCACTGAATCACCTTGCTGATCACACTTTCGCATCCAAAAAATAAATGCAGCGCATTCAAAGTAAAATATCATTTTTACAAATAAACATATGAGAAATACACAAGTGAATTTCCCCAAATTTAGGTGCAAAGTATTTGTCAGTAATATTTAATATAAGTCATGAATGAATTGGACATTCACAGCCATCCAAATGATAGCTGTACCTTTGTGGTGCTGTCCTCATAAACACTGGACGGTTCACTCCACGAGCGATAGGTGGAGTGGCCCCTCTGTGATAAAGCTGAAGGGAGGCTTCTCCTGCTTCTCCTTTCATCAGGCAACTGTGCACATCCAAAACAGAAAACTTAACATATAAACGGACCTGCTTTAAACATTTGATTTCAGGACAAACCCTTAAAGTTTGAGTGGCATGTTTTGCACCTCTGTCAGAACGTCTTGGATATGTTCATAAACGTGTTCCGCAGGTTCGGTGGAATGGGATAGGAATGGCTTCCTGGGACGTACCACTGCAGGGCGAGGCTGAACAACAGGAGGCTGAATATTTACAGGTGTTGCGCCATTCTGTAGGGAGGAAAACAAAATGTAATCCAGTTTCAATAAATAGAGTTAATACCAACACTTAAAAACTAAATGCAACAACACAGTGAACACTGAGGCCATTGTTTTAGTCTAAGCTCTAGATTATAAAATAATGTTTAAATTTTATTGTGACGTTATAAAAAGAAAATATTAAAAGTTCAAACATGCTTCATCTTTTTCTCCATTTACATTTAAATATGTATCTCTTAGTCTAGCGCACTGGGCATGAGTAGCACGTTCTTCTCTCAGCACTGAGGATTCCAGGTTTGAATCCAGGTTTGGGTGGAATTTCCATACACTCCCTGTGTCCGTGTGGGTTTTCTTCAGGTTTTCTGGTTTCCTCCCACAGTCCAAAAACATGGATTTAAGGTGAAGGGGCTGCTCTAAAATTTCCTAATAGTTTGGGTGTCCCAAGCCCTGAAGAGAGTGAGGGTTTTGTCAGGAAAAGCACCTGGTGTAAAACACTTGGCCAAGTCTAACAAGCGATTTCATATCTGTGATGACTTCTGAATATTAAGAGAAGAAAAAGTCTACTAAGTGCATTGTTTGATAATGCAAGAAGGTACAAGAAGGCAGCACTCCAGCTACACCTCTTTCCCATGGTTTATTCACATTACTACACAACATTGAGCGCCTAATTGATATTATAAAACAGTTACAAACACACGCACACACACAAAAAGCTTTGATTTATAAACATATTTACTAAAAGCAAAATTGTTAAAAAATGTTTTCTTTCTAAAGTGAATGCTGATAACTAAGTAATAGTTTTTTTCTATGATGAAATATGGCCATTTAGTGGCCAAATTACAGAACACAGTTTCGAAAAAACATTGGGAAAATAATGTAGTATATTCTTTTTAAAATTTTTTCAGCTTTCACACCCGGTGGAGGCTGGTCCAAAAGGATGTCCCCCCTGTGGACAGTTAAGTAAAAGGCTTAGTAAAATTGTAGTAGCTGTGAGTGTAGGATGCAGAGGTCGCAAGATGCGAGTGACAACTAAGCATTGTGGGAACACTCCTGTGCTTAAATAGATGTTGGAGGGGCGTAGTGACCATCCAGCATTGGACGCGTTTTCCTGTCTGTGAAGCCAGACTTGTAATTGGATGCTTCTGTGAGTTTAGGACCTCTCCATAGGGGATGATAAAAGAGGTTACGGATAGTAATCATACATTTTCAGGTTTCTCTAACAATTTAATACTGGCCACATTACAGAACGCAGTTCATGAAAACATCCGAAAAATAATGTATAGAATATCACGCACTGACACGAATGTAAAGCGCTTAGAGGTGTGTGTTATTGTCAATAATAATTGATAAGTAATGTCTGGCTCAGCCAATCAGATTTAGGGACCGGAACTACTCGTTTTCTAAAAGCCCAATAGGTAATCACAGTTCAGCTTACGGTGAGTCCACACACATCAGGAACTATGTCTTCATACAGCAATACCGTCGACATTGCACCACTGCTCACATTATTCTGAAATGTCTCAGTTTTTTGGTTGTCAGGACTCTTTTTAAAGCTGAAACCCTGCAATAAAAAAAAAAATCAAAATCTACTTCCAACAGGTCATGGGCCAAAGTTTGCTGACAGCATCGAAGAATGTCTTTTCCATACCTCAGAATATGACAAGTCAGGCAAAATCTGAATATATTCAGGAATGTCCTGATCTTGCAGTGGTGGATTAGTTTGTACCTCTGGCTCAGAGGGTAATATACATTTTATTGGTTGCACATAGGGGTCAGCAGATTTGGAACGCCGCAGGTGTCTAACTTTTGTGGCATCTGGAGGAGGTGGACGAGCTGGACTTTCTGAATGCTTGGAACTCACCTGCTTTAAAACAAATGTGCATATATATTTTTTAAAAAGGAAATGTATCTTTAAAAACCATGTCGATAACACACCATCACACCCACCATGTGTTAATATAGAACCAACTCTGCATGTAGGACAGAATTCCTTTTTATGGGTAGTTTATGGTGTGGAAATTGCAACCACTCATTAGTACATTTGTAAAGCCATGGGATTACAGGGAGTAGTTAATAAATTAGGGTGCACAGGGTTTGTTCTGTTTGTTTGTTTCCTGCAGGGGTTTCAGTTTTTTTCCAGCCACACAATCCAAAAACAAACTTGTGGGTAAAATAGGCATACTAACCATCCCAAGTGTAAATGTATTTGTGTATATGGCAACATTTATAGGGTGTTTTTACGTTGTTCGCTTTTTGAGTGATCAAAAGAGGTACCCATGATGAAAATTACAGAGCTTTCTCATCTTTCTAAGGAGAAGAATATGGACAATCAGTGGCTGACTAAATATTTTTTGGCCCCACTGCAGGGTGAATTAAATTTTTTTAACTCAACTCGATATAAAGAGACATTACTGTGACCTTTTTAACCAGCATTTTTAAATATATATAATATTACTTATACATAACATACAGTATTTTAATAGTAATATGACGTAATTTACCTTTGACACATTACACTGAAGACTCCATGAGCGATAGGTCTCAAGCTCTCGTCTGTTCAGAGCCGCTGGCAGAATTTTTCTTTTCTCTAATGTTTCTTTATCCTGCAGGTTTAAATGCATTTGTTTTTTTATAATTACACGTCAGGGGCCAAAACACTCAAAATTAAGTTGCAATAAAATCAGAACGTTTTGTTTTATACCTTTAACAGTGCAATTCTTTTATATTTTAGAACATCTTCCGTAGGTTCCTCTAAATCAGACTGGGTCAGGACAGGCTTTCTGGGTCGAGGTAAAACAGAAGGAGGACTGGATGGTGTGGTTCGAGTCTGTGTGTGGATGAGTGAGCGCAAACAAAATTAGGTTTTCATGGTTGCAGATGTTGTTTAAATCATTTTAATTAAAATAATGTTTAAAAAATCATAAATATAAGAACTTAGCACGTTCGTCTCTCAGCGCAGGGGATTTCTGGTTTGAATCCTGGCCTAGGTGGAGTTTCCATGTTCTTCCCGTTTCTGTGTGGGTTTCCTCCGGGTTTTCAGGTTTCCTCCCACAGTCAAAAAACATGGATCTAAGTTAAATTGAAAGCTCTAAATTTACCCTGTTTGTGTGTGTTGCTGTGTGAGTGAGTGTGATATATTGGCGCCCTGTGTGTATTTGCCCAGCGCCCAGAATGAATATA
>JAOUQT010055613.1:0-10678 GCA_025769995.1 Xyliphius kryptos | reverse complement strand
TTAAAATGCTCTTGAAATGCGCTCCTGAAATAGCAAAGCAGACAAAAACAGACATTTAATAGGGCTGATGTGGTTGAAATTTGTGGCCTGATCGTTGAACCTGCCCAAATACGCCATTTAAGTGAATAAGCACTTAGATGTCAGTGTAACATAAAGCTAAAATCTATGTCAGCTAATTAGAATCCCTCAAAACAAACACCCAACCTTCAAGTTCTCCTTCTCCTGTGACCCTCAATGCATTGGAACATTTTGGTTTGTAAAAAGAAATGAGCAAAAAGCCTTTGAATTAACATAAGAATCAGCACGTCTCCGGTAGCATTCATTTTCTTCCCATGTAAAGCCAATAACAGTCGGCTGTGTGACATCATCACTTCATTTGTCACAGATAGTGACGTTAAGGACCCTAAAATGCCATTTTCCTGAATCTCCACTTTTCCCAGATTTTTCATAAATAATCAGTTTTGGTGATGTAAAACTATGTTTTTGAGTGGGTAAAAGGCCCAAAGGCATACAAATGTTTTCATTTTTAAAGATACCCAGCCTTTTTCACTATCATTCATTATGGTTCTAACAACCTCATTACAAAGGCCACCTATTGCCGACCTATGCATTATAGTAAGTTTGGATGATCTGATCTAATTAATAAGTCACTGTGTGCATTACTGTGATCCTAACATGATGAAACTGTGTTTAAATAATACAGAGCAGATATGATAAGGAAAACAAATGTTGAGAAATGTTTGTGTGTGCACAGGAGTGGGTGGTGTTGGGGAAGGTTAATATGGAAGCTCTAGTCGAGAAACATCTTCACACACTTCAGGACTGGGAAAGAAATTTTAAGGCCCTTAAAGCAAAAGGGAAAGAAGCAGAAGGTCTTCCCAGGTAAAACACACACACACACACACACACACAGGTCTATCATTCCCTGACCCTTCTACAGAAACTAAGAAACGGATGTGCAGTAAAGACAGTACATTTAGGCCATGTGAAAGTCTAAACCTTGTAATTCCTGCAAAATGAGGTCTGGCATTTTCCAACTAAAATACTCATGAAGACAGCAGAACTTTAAACCTCTGTGTATGTCTCTACATTGCTGATATATATCTGCACATCCATGGTTCACATATACCCTGATGCACCACACACAAACCATTATAGAAGCTATTTTTTGCACTTATCTTTTTAATTTGTCTTCATCTTGATGCCTTTTCCTTTTTTAATTTTTTTGAAAAAAAAAATTCAAGTGAATTAACAAATTACAGATTTCACAATGCTGTGTATTTGTGGTTTAGTGTTGAGAAGGTGGACTGTTTCACGGTGAACTGTGAGCCAGTGAAAGCAGTGATAGATGATCTTATCCAGAAGCTCTTCGACACACTGCTGATGGCTTTGAGAAATTCAGTCCAAGGTAAAGTGCTCAAGATTACTTTTTGTTCATTCAGCTGTTCATTCATTCATTCATTCCTTTTGTGTGAGGGGGTTCCATAGTGGGAAGATCTATATGTTTGATTTGGCACAGTTTTAAATGTAATGCCGTTTTTGACACAGTCCTTCTATTTATCTAAGCTTTTGATTAATACCATGAGCACTGGCACATTTTATTCATGTATGAACAATTTAATCTCCTAATTAACCAGAGACCCCCTTAAAACATCTAATCTAAAATCTTATTGTACAGCAGAAGCACCAATTTCTGTCACTGTGCTGAACCTTTACCACAGTGTGATTTAATCAGTATAAAACCAATTGCTCAGTTTAATACAATTGTATTAATTGAAACTCTTCAACAGACCAAAACTAGGACAATTACTTAAATGAGATATGCCTTTATTTGTCCCACGATGGGGAAATTCACATTCTCAACACAAAGTTTTTTAAGAAAATTCTTGAAACTAGAATTACCCAATACATTTGTTTCACAATTCAGGTTAGATTGTAGTAAAAAAAAATAGTAAAAGTTATATATACAGCATCTTAATCCATTATATGGTAAAACACTGGTTTGTGACTGTAAAACCCATAGTGCTTTTTTTTGTAGAGAATAAAATAATAACAAAAAAAAAACAAAGAGGGGTGGGGGTGGGGGGAGAATGTGGGTTGAGATTCAAAATGTTAACAATGACATTAATAAATATTTTAGAATTGCACTTTAATAATGTTTTTTTTTTTACTTTGAATACCAAGAATAAAAATATTCATCTTCTATTTCAATTGCATTCAATTCAATTTATCTGGAATCCATGTTTTTGGATCGTGATTTAAACTGGGACTCCGGTTCTCAGCGGAGGCGAACATACTAATCACTAAGCCACTGTGCCGCCCCCAAAATCATGTTTTATGTTTGACCAAATGTTTTGTTTTGTGTGGTTTTTCTCTTCAGCTCATATACAGGCAGTGGACTCTTTTGTAAGCAGAGGAATGGAGATGTTGTCCACTCGACCTACAAGTATAGAAGAGATCGGAGAGGCCAACAGCAAACATAGTCACCTACAGGCCAGCAAACCTGAGGTACTGCATCTGCTGCTAAAAAAAACTTGGTAACCTTGATGTAGCACTGACGTTTCAGATCCAACTTGTAAACAAGGGTGTATGATATAATAATGTAATTGCGTTGTGTAGTAGCTCAGTGCTTAAGGGGTAGGGCTATCAATCTGAAGATTGTGGGTTTAAATCCCAGGTTCACTGGAGTTACCTATGTGGTCCCTCCTTCCGAAATGCTGTATAATAGCTAACCTTGTGTTCTGAACCCAACAAATGGGCTACTCATGTAACCTTAATAGAAAAACTGATATTTTAAGGCTTTATCCAACTCTCTTATCATATATTTTATATTTATATTTTTAAAAATGATCTAAAAGATATATTTGAAAATCTATAAAAATACACAGCAACTACAAATCTCCACACAGTATTTACAGAAAAGTTCATGAAGAAGTCATGAAAATACAAAGTAATACATGAAAGTTTATCATAGACTTCTTTACAAAATTGATGTAAAGACTTTTTTTTGTAAACTAAATCAGCTGCTGAGAGAAGAACATGTTAAATATACAGAAACACTAGTTTTCTACAATTTGTTTTAAAGTTATTGAGATAACTAGACACATACCGATGTCTCTTTTTGTGTTTTTTTTTTGCTTGTTGTCAGACATTAGTTAACATGGTGGTCATTAGGTGGCCTCTTAAACTACACTGTATTACCATTTTTAAAATGTCGTCTGTGTCGTAAATTAATACCACATCACTTTTGTCTAAAACACATTAACACAAAGTTTTAGTTTGGGGTATGATTTTAAAGATTCACATCAATATTGTTTCAATATCAAAGCATTGTGTGTAGAACTTGGAGGAGTGACAGTAGGCTGCATGGTGTAGTAACGCTAATGTGATGCTGTGTGTAGATTCTGCCTCAGTTCCAGCAGATGGAGGAGAAGAACAGACTTCTGCGTTCTGTGGCTGGAGGAGGGCTTGATTCCATCGGCTCACTTCGAGCAAAGTGGGACAAATTTGAACTGATGATGGAGAGTCATCAACTCATGATCAGAGACCAGGTCAGATATTATAGGTCTGAAAAATTGTATTATTTTGTGAATAAAATGAGCAGTTTTAGTATTTTTTTTCTGGGTTCCGGGTTTATTTAGGTTTAATATAACCCCTGGCAAAAAGTATGGAATCACCAGTCTGACATGAGCACTCATTCAGACATTTTATTCTGTAGACCAAACTCAGATCAAAAACATAATACAATAATGAGGTCACTTCAAAGTGCAACTTGTTTGCTTTCAGAAACACTAAAAGAAAGAAAAAAAAAACATTGTGGAAACAAAACAAATGTTACTTTTATTGAGCATGCATGGGGAAAATATGGAATCACTTAATTCTGAGGAAAAAAGTATGGAATCACTCAAATTGGAGGTAGAAAATAAAGACACACCCGTCAATTTCCTTTTCCTAAATGGACACCTGCCTCAGATTAGATCTGCTTGTTAGTCTATTTAAAAACACCTGCAGTCATTACACCTTGGAGGGCTGCTGGACGAAGTGGAGTGGAAAGGACCATGGCTCCAACAAGAGAAATGTCTCTTGAAACAAAAAAGAAGATTGTGAAACTTCTTTAAGAACGTAATTCTTCACGCATGTTTGCTAAAGATGTGGGATGTTCAGTCAGTATATGGACCAAATACAAACAGCACGGAATGGTTGTTAAAGCCAACGTACTGGTAGACCAAGAAAGACCTCAAAACTAAAAAAGTACAACTAAACAGATGAGGCATAAATGGGAGGAAGCTGGAGCCAATGAATGTGACTGAACTGTAAGAAATCGCCATTTCTTATAAAGAAATGGGATTTCAATACAGTAAAGCTAAAAGAAAACCATCTTTGACACCTAAACAGAAAAGAACAAGAATGCACTGGGCTAAGGAGAGGCAATCATGGACTGTGGATGACTGGTTGAAGATTATCTTCAGTGATGAGTCAAGAATCTGCATTGGACAAGGTAATGATGCTGAAACTTTTGTTTGGTGCCGTTCCAGATCTTTATTTATAAGATTTATGAAGAGGACTGCCTGATGAAAACAACCAAATTTCCCCAGTCATTGATGATATGGGGCTGCACACGTTTACATTGACATTTTGGACAGTTTTCTCATCCCTTCAATTGAACAGATGTTTGGAGATGATTAAATAATTTTCCAAGATGACAATGCATCATGCCATAGGGCAAAAACAGTGAAGGCATTCCTTGGAGAGAGACACATTCAGTCGATGTCATGGCCTACAAATAGCCCAGATTTCAACCCAATTGAAAACCTGTGGTGGGAAATAGGAAAAATTTCCACCACAAGAAGGTTCCGACCTGCAAAGCTGATCTGGCAACTGCTATCAAAGAGAGTTGACACCTAATTGATGAAGAATACAGTCCATGAAGATGAAGAATCAAGTCCATGCCTCAGAGACTGCAAGCCGTTATAAAAGCCAAAGGTGGTGCAACTAAATATTAGTGCTGTATTTTGAATGTACTTTTGTTTTTCTGTTTTTCATGATTCCATATTTTTTTCCTCAGAATTGAGTGATTCAATTTTTTCCCCCTGTGCTTGGTCAATAAACGCAACATTCACTTCATTTCTTTTAGAGTCCTAAAAGCCATCAAGTTTTACTATGGGATGACTTTATTATTGTACCATGTTTTTGATCTGAGTTTGTTCTACATGAGTGCTTATCCAAGACTGGTGATTCCATACTTTTTGTCAGGGCTTGTATTATCCCTTTACTGAACACTAATTATGATCATCAGAGACAGTCTTCAACTTTGAAATCTTGCATAGATTTAGCATAAGCAAATCAGTGCACCTGGAATTGTGGGCTGTTAGTACTGCTACAATTTATTTTAGACATCAAAAGTTTTAGAAATCTTTAGAAATCCTTCTGTTGTCATTACTAAGACCCAGCCATAAAAGCAATCACGGTGACAATGTTATTGGCTGCTAACAGTCTCAAGGTGCTTTTGGATCACGTATTACAAGACTACTAATGATTTTTCCCTACAACTACTACTGAAGAAACCAACAAAATCAGTATTTTCCCTAATTGTAACAGGGAGTAAAATATGCATTAACATTCTAAATTTGTAAAAAATATAGATAACTGTTTCCAGCTGATAATATAATGTAATGGGTGTCAATGGGGTGCAATTAAGCCAAAGATAGACGCGACCAGGTTGATGCTGCTGAAGTGAAGGTGGAAGTAAACTTTCATGAGGCTGTTTTGGTTTATATGAGAAGTTTAAAAATTAATAATCTAAAGTAACAAATCTGACACTATACCTATTACAGATCTGGCTCCTACCTGTGATTAAGCACCAAGGCCGTATGCCATACATGTCGAAGGACTTCAGTCACAGCTTGCTACCATATGTTTTTGACAGTCTGACAGAGTGCGTAAAATCATTATACAGGAGGTAGAAAGGCTCAGCAGGAGCCATGTCATTACCATCTGATAGTAGGTGTTTACAGTATGTTATCCATACACTACAAGGGAGCTGGCTTTCACCCATGCAGTAGCTAGGATCTGATTCATCACTAGTGACTAATATGATAAATGTGAGCAGCAAAGTTCAGGTTGCAAAAGCAAAATCTAGTTAGTAAGCAGGTTCAAAAGCCATGCACCTAAAGGATGTAACCTTAAAATCAGCAACATATGTAAATTAAGCAAATTTACTTTTAAAAAGTTAGGTTAGTTGGTAAAAAAAGCAAAATTTATTGAAGTCTGTAATTATTTAATTCACATGAATGTTAAGATAAAAAAAAATACTGATTCCAGTATTTTCAGTGATTATTTATTTGTGAACAAATTTAGATATTGCCTGCAACATAAAAGAACTAAAAGAAAAATGAAACAAAGCATGTTTAACTGAACTCTACACAATTTTATTCACAAAACACTGTAAAAACAGTTTCACACAGTCAATGATACAAAATTGGGGCAATGCATAACATATGCACACAATGCAATGTCATAAACAGCTACTGTTGCTGCTGCATTTGCATCTACTTAATTATGGCTTAGTAAAGTGCAATCCTGTTGTGATCTATAACATTACCCATATTACTTCTTACTTTAATTGTACTTTTATAAGTTACCTACAAAAAATATATTTTTGTTTTTTGACACTGATCCTGAAAATCTTGCAGCTTGAAGATCAAGCAGTCTTATTGGTTTACTTGTCTGTGTACTAGAACTAAAATGCATTCATTGCAAGTGCTAGTTTGCTGTACTGGTTTGCACCAAAAAAGTTGACATCTTGGAAAGTGTCAAAAAGATGTCAAAAAGATGATGGAAATCCAGACATTTCAAATAAAGGATCATCACAGAAGATAAAAAGTCTCAACATATGAACAAAATGCTGTAGCAATGACCTTATACCAGAGAACCAGATATTCATGCAGATTAAATTTAGCATGCTTCAGCTGTCCCCCAGTAAGCAGTTTTTCCTAATTATCAGCCAAACAATTTATTTGGAATTTTTAAAGAACTTTTTACTCTCGCAATTCACAATGTATAAAACCCAACATGTTACAACAAAGTACTACTGTAGTGCTCTAGATACATAAGCTGCCTTTTGTAAATGTAAAAAAAATATTTTTGACTTGGCTGTTACTACTGAATACACTTTTTACGCCATTGCTTTTTAATTTCATGGTAAATGTACAGCTTACCTCAGCTTATTAGAGATGTTCATAAAATGCTTCTTAATTATACATTAGTTATTTCCCTTTTTGCATTGTACAATTAATCTAAAATACAACCAAATGAAAATAAACTTGTTACAAATGTCCTAACTTTTTCTCAGTTATGAAATAACTATTGATTCTTTCAATAATTAAAAAAAAGTATCCAGCTGTAACTATTAACGCCAGGATCATTATCCCCAGCAGTGTCTTGTTGAACCCCATCATCAGCAGGACTAGAACCCTATCACTGCACAGTTCATTAATCTCCAACCATGGCTGCCAGTAGTTAAACATCCCTCTCAGGATATGATTCTCCTTTAGCTGGATACCGCTGTGTTAATTTTCTCAATCTATTAGCACTGCTTAGCTAATCAAGTCCTCTCTCCCTCACACCGTTGGGAACCGGCGAGACATGAGCAGGTGTCAAGCCTGTCTCTGCTGTTTACAACTGTAATCTGTCTCCCAACTTTGCCACTGTGGGATAATGGAGAACTCATATGCAACTGATTCTCCCACAGCTATTGTGTCCAATTTGTGACATTAAAGACCTGGCAGACATTCAATTAAAATCATCAAAACACAACACAAACAAGCACTTTAGCCAATGACTTACATGCAATAATAGCATCCTGCTGTAGAATAATGTGCAATTCAATGGGCATTTGACTCCAAACTTTAAATTTTTTTCAAGATAAAACATACATGTGATGAGGTATGATGAGCCTTTCTTTTCTGTTTTCATGAGCACAAAGTACATTTTCTACTTTCTTAGCATTTTCACATTCCCAATGCCTATGATGCTGATTCGGCAAATCTTAAATTTGTCTTAAATTTGTCATTAGTGTTTCTGTTAAGGGCTTGATTCTATTGCAAATATGTCGCCATGCAAGAAAGCAAAGGCATATTTTTATTTTGCCTTATCAGGTGATGGCCAGTAGTATAAATCTGCCATTGAAATCTATAAACAATAAAATAATGCACCAATTGCTAGTGTACTAAGACCCACAACTATTAAAATAAATTCATTAAATATTTAACTAAACAGTTTTTTTTTTATTAAAAAAATAAATCTAGTGCAGTTTGATCATGTGAACAACCATATAAAAGGAGTAAGGTGTAAATTCTCAACAGTTTTTTTATGCTGCAAAACACCATTGTGGCACAGACCAAATGCCAAACAAAAACTTATCATTATCATGTCATTATCATGTTGATGGCCCCAAAACAGCCCACAAGGCACAGACCTTTACATCTCAGCAATTTTGATCTCTTTAGCAAGCATGTCTGGCCCAATTTGAACTCTGGCCCAATTTTAACCCTTATAGTTATTTTACCGCAGAGTCGATGCTCCTTGATATACAATTGGTTCACGTTCTAAAACAAGCCATTATTTGTTGATTATATTGCAAACGGAGGAGTTTATTACATACTGTGTATGAACCCTAGTCTTAACATGCTTAAAACATTTACATTAACACTTATTTTATCTCTGCATGTCTAGGAATAAAAAAAATCCAATTAAGTTTATGACATTGTGTAGTATAAGATAGTTTTGTTAATAAGTAAAAATATTATAAATCAATCAATTATAAACTGGGAAGTGCTTGTGCATCAATTATTGTTTCTTTATCATACATTGCTCCAACACTTTTTAGTGTATTTCTCTGAACATCAGTCCTAATAAAATCATCATGTAATGCATTACAGCAATCAATTCGTCCATATATCAACCAGCATCTCTCTCTCGCTCTCTCTCTTTCTCTCTCTACCTCAACTAAATGTTTTCTGTAGTGGTAGATCAGACCTGCACAATGGTCAAGAGGAATTCTGGACCATTAGTCTTCACAAAACCGTTTCAGTTTAGCAATATTTCTGGGATATCTGGTGTAAATCGTTCTCTTGAAGTCATGCCATTGGGCTGGTGGTCAGAACTCACAGGTCAGGCGTATTTTCTTCTGTTAAAGCCATTCAGTAGTTGATTTATTCAATGTTTTACGTCATTGTCCTGTTGCATCACCAATCCTCTGTTGATTTTCAGTTGGTGAACACATGGTCTTAAGTTTTCCTGCACAGTGTCTTGGTAAACTTGGGAATTCATTTTCACGTTGATATAAGCAATCTGTCCAGGCCCTGGGGCACAAAAACAGCCCCAAACCATGATGCCCCTCCACCCTATTTCCAGGTGCTTTTTTGTTATGCAAGCTTCAAACATGCTGTAATGGTTTTTGGACAAAAGTGGCTTCCTCTGTGGTGTCCTCCCATAAACTCCATTTTTAAATAACGAATAGCATTTTGTGTGTTGTAGATTTGTCAACAAAAATGTTAAAATCCTAAGACAGTAGGATTCTTCCTCACCTCGTTGATTGTTCTGTGCTGTGCTCTTGCAGTCATCTTTACAGGATGACAATGACTAGGGAGAGTAGCATTTGTAGATTTATCCATCTGTCTTACCGTGGACACATGAAGATCAAGGTTTTTAGAGATACTTTTGTAACCCTTTTTGGCTTAATGCAAGTCAACAATTCTTGAACATAGGCCCTCTGTAAGCTGTTTTGGATGATTATAAAAGGAGCATGCACCAAAAGTTTTGTATAAGCAGGCGTTTCATGGTTTATCACTTTTTATCAAAATAGGTTTAACAGTGCAAGATTGCAAATTATTTATTTTTTATTTTTTTTACCATCAAAAGTTCAGAGAGTTGGATGAAAACTCAAGGCCAAGGGCAGAAGTCGATGCCAAATATGTGTAGCCCTTGAGTCATCGGGTGGTATTGTTTGAGATGTCATATCCACCTGGGCTCAGGAATACTAAATAAATGTCTTTTTTAAAAAGGTCCACCACTAGATCAAGACACACCTAAAAATGTATTATACTATAACGTATCACAATACAAATTTTAAGATGAATTTTTGCAGGTTTAAATTAGGACATAAATCGAAGTTTAGTGCAATATGTTATTATGGTTAATTAACATCCCATTTTAGCTAGTTTTTGAAATAATGTAATAAAATATAATAATAAAAATACATAAAAAAACATGGCAATGTATAAGTAAACAGAGTATGGGTCATCTGCATAAATGACAAGGTACCATTAATGAGGAGGTGATTTTAATGAGAAACTTCCAAGCATCATTTTCCCCAAGTTACAACAGTGTGACCTTGCAGACATAGAGTGTGTGATTGATTAAGCGATGAGAATAAAATAACATAATGAACCTTGGCATAACACCTGGGCATGCTCCTGAAGAGGCGGCAGATGTTCTTTCCTACAGCCCTCTTCATGTCTCCTGGTGTACTGGCCTGTCTCCAGGTATCTGCTCCATGCTCTGGACACCGTGCTGCACAGCAAACCTTCTTTTCACAGCTCGCATTGATGTGCCATCCTGAATAAGCTGCACTACCTGAACAACTTGTGTGGGTTGTAGACACCGCCTCATGCTACCT
>JAOUQT010055602.1:0-10678 GCA_025769995.1 Xyliphius kryptos | reverse complement strand
ATTGGTCTCATTTGACCAAAGCACATGGCACATGGTCACAGTTAAAATTCCAGTACTGCTTCGCAAATGCCACCCTCAGAAAAGAGGTGCCAATAATTATGGAGGGCCCTATACAAGTCATTGACAAACCATGGCTTTGTTCAGCTTAGTTAAAATCTCTCTTAATAGAGAATTAAATAATTTCCAAAAAGGTACAATGAGAAAATGGCGAATAAAAGGAACAACAGAGATCCATTTGGAAAGCCAAGAAAACTTTGACAGAACTGCATACAAGATTTAAAAGACACTGGAGTGGTGGTGCACAGTTATACTGGGCCGTGATACCTTAAAAAAAAATTAATAAAACAACATATAAAATAAAAGAAAAAAAAAAGGAGGGGGGGGGGGGGTAAAACACAATGGTTTTCACATTTATTATATTGGAGAGTTTAACATTTGGATAGTTAGTCATTTTTCCAAACACCACATTCATGGGACAATTTAGTGCCTCCAATTCCATTTTTAAATGTTGGTTTTATTTTCCTAACTAAATGTAGGATGAATTCTGATCATTTTGTAAAAATCAGGAGGAGAGGAATGGGGCAAGAAAACATTTTAGTAAAATAAAAAAAATAAAAAACTATTTTCTCTGACATCCAACTGCAACTTTCACTCACTAACACGTTTACCTAAACAAAGAAAATTACATACAGGTTAATACATTGCTTTAGAAATTAAATATTCGTTTTTATACCATGATTTAAGTAGGCTGCCAATATAAATCTTTGTAAATTTACTTTATTTAAATCTTGTGGGTTGACAGGCACTTCAGAAATGTTTTGAACATTTTTGCTGAGTAAATGGGGACTGAAGCTGTTGTGAGTAACGTACACATGTTTGTGACTGATAAGAAAAAAACTTGCATCAGATTTAAAAAGATAATTCCACTAGCTTTAAATATTTTGTTTACATCAAAACTAAAGCAATCCTAAATATATGACTATAAAGTAAAATGATAAATAAGCCTAAAAGAATGAGAAAAATCGCACAAATACTTGGAAGGCCACAGCTAATAAGCTGTAATGCAGGACTTTCCATTTTTGGCCCAATACTGAAAAGATCACAATGTTAAGCGGGTAACGCAAGCGCCAAACTAACATGGCAGTTTTATAATGTCCCAAAATATACTGAAAAATAAAAAAAAATAATTAACATAATCATGCATCATATGTCAGCAAAACAGATATTGTGTTGCTTTAAAAAAAAAACTAAATCATAAATTGAGCTATGTGAATATTCTATAATTAGCATGGACAGAGCATGACCTCTTAATGTCCAACTTCAGAATGTGATGCAGTTCACGCTGATCTCCATCTGCCTGTCCTCTTGTTTGACAATTTCTTGTCTGAGAAGTTGCCCCGTTAGCTGCCAGCTGTGACCAGTGAATCTAACAGAAAAAAGAAACAGTTCTATTTAAAACTCAAAATGAGCTACAGTATCAGACTACTTATCCAACAATACATGTACACTGAGTACTTTATAAGGAACTACTGTACAACTAATTTAATCAATCAACAATGTGGCAGAAGTGCCTGCATACAGATAATGCTACAATCAACCGAAATAATTTGGAAAAATATCATCTCATTTACTTCTACAGTGGCATAACTGTATAAAAACAGGAGATTTAAAAAGTATTTCTTATAAAGTTCTCAGAGTGTACATAATTAACCACACATCACCCTCTACCTAGTACACACTATAAAATCTCATGCAGAAGGTAAACAGTCATCTCCAGAAGTATAAATAACCATAGAAACGGTTGGTTAGGGTGCTGGGTCAGCAATCTAAGGGTTGTGGGTTGAAATCCCAGGTCTTTGATCACAATTACTTGCACTTCATTTTGAAACATGTATGGGACATAATCAGTTATTTGAAACACTGGATTGATGTAACTAAAAAATAATTATATGGAATCAATTTATCATTTTGAGTACAGACCACTTCTGGCCACGTAAAAGTTAAGATTGTGTTCTTAACTTTTGTGGTAGAAAGTAGGTAGAAGTATTACAACTTTTTGGGATCTAAATTCAAAACAATGTATTGATGCTAAAAATAACTTACTAAAATCATTAAGTAATAAAAATGCATTTGATGCTTCATTCATGTTTGGAGGAGTGTCAGTAATTGTGACCTATTAAAATAAAATCTGGAGCTGACCCTCATCCAATGCACCACAAACCCCTCACCTTGTGAGGCTTACTGGCACTTTTTGTCACGTCTGCATCTGCTCCTTCAAAAAGATTTCGCCTCCTGGGAATTTTAAATGGATTTCCAAGCTGATAGACACAAACACAAATTTGCAGTTGCACAATACTCACGTGGTCTTGGGATGATTTTGGAGAGCCCTATGTGACCTCAAGCATGATTGTATACAAGATTTGTTAGTATGGGGGTTTTTTTTGTTGAGATCACTACTTCATCGGCATGATTTGCTTCACTTTGGTATGCAAGACTCTCCAATTATGAGGTTTATATTTTACAGAGCCTGTCACATGCTCGAAAGAACTAACATAAATAGTAAGGCAACTGTCCTAGGACAAAAGATTATAAACTTCTAGAATAGAATAGAGATACAGCAGCATTTTAGTTATGACTTTAGGAATTTGAGAGGCCATGTTAGCTCATGGTTTCTGGCTAAAGCATATTTTTCCTGCTTTTTTTAAAATATGACATACTTTCACATACACTAATGTGGCAAAATGGGCATGATTCACGAATAAGTGGTGAATAAGGTAGTCAGAAGCAAAGGCACACACTTGTGCATTATGGTCTGCATGACAGGTGTTTTAATGACAAGAAGAGTACCATAAAGGAAATGCAGATTCATTTATCTCATAGACCACTCGTTATTCTGTATTTCTTATTAGGCAAGTACTTCAAAAGCAAAATTTACTTTTTTTTCTCAAAAATCACTTCTGTTACAATAAATATCTATAGAATTCAAGGTTTTGTTCTGTACATTTTGTTCTTGCAAACATCACTGGATTGTCTGAATTAGCTGATTGTTTCAGAGTTCTAATACTTTAATATTGCTACATGCACTCCACAGTGTAAAACCATAAAATGTACATTTGGGATTCTGAACATTATTTACCACAAAAGGGATTTATCCCCAAAAAGCACATAACAGATTATATAATGACTACTCAACTTCCATGTGAGCGGCACCATGATGAAATGTGACAAAGAATAAGAAAGAGTTTGACTTAGCCACAAACTTGTAGTAAAGAAAAAGAGGCAGAACCAGGCGTTTCAGTACTTTGTCCATATATGAGTGGAGACATAAGACAAGTTATAATGTGGCTGCACGTGCACGCATCCTTTGTTTTTACACATACTGTGCTTTTCATCAATTACACTTTCCATACAGTTGTACAGTTTTAAAAGCCTACATTAATTTGTTCTCCAACAGTCAAGAATACCACAGTACTGGTTTCTGGGTGGTTTTGGGTGGATTGTTTTTAGCACCGTAATGACAACAACACGGTGGTGTATTTGTGGATGTTGCACTGGTACTAACATTAGTGATGCATTAGTGCTGCTAAATTCTGAAAACACAGCAGTGTAACTGCTGGACTGAGAATAGCCCACTAATTAAAATTGTCCAGCCACCAGCATCCTATAGGCATTCTGTGAACGAGGATTATAGGATCAATAACACAAACTGTGCAGCAACACATAAGATACTGTCTCTTAAGGTTTAATTTACAAATGAAGCAATACTTTAAAATCACTGCTGTATCTAATCTGTTTATACTGTCATTTATACAAGAATACAGACAAACACCATTAGTACATCAATATCACTGTTGTGTTGAGAATTATCTAACAACTACATATACCTGATCTGCGTTTGACCCAAACATAGGAACATAGTACAATGGACTATCAAAGCATACATACACTCCAGATCAAAACCTTAAGACCAGTTAAAAAAATTGCAAGAATTTGCAATTTGCACTGTTGGAACTCAAGAAGGTTCTAAGTAAAGCTTCACAATGCTAAAAGAAGAAATCGTAGCAAATTTTTGGAAAACTGCATTAACCCTTAAACATGATTTTTTCAGCTGATCAAATGTTTAAGACCATAGAGTTTAAAAAACAAAATCTGTGCTAAAATTTGGATTCCATGTCATTGTCTGGCAAGTATTTACACTGTGAAGACCTCCTGATGACAAAAAATTGTGAGCTGCATAAGCAAAGCCTCTTACAATGTGCCATCGCTGCTGAGGTTGGACGCAGTAAGAGTCATTTTGATTTTTTAAATGATCCTAAGGGCTTATGGAACAAAAAAGTCAAGTGGTAGACCCAAAAGAATTTCACCACTTCTAAATTGGCTGTCCGTCAACACACGGGACGATCCTCTACCAAAATTAAGGCCATTACTGGTGCTAAATGCATACCGATAACCATCAGACGGCATCTGCGAGGGAAGGGCTTACAAACAAAAAACATCTTCAAAGACCACGTGTTCAACGCCACATAAATGCCCATTTGGATTTTGCAAGGGTGCACTAAACATAGGACATTGAAAGATGAAAGAAAGTTGTAGTCTCTGATGAGAAATATATTTACCCTTGATGGTTTTGATGGACTCCAACATTACTGGCATACAAGGAGATCGCACCTAAGATGTTTAAGATGTTTCATGATAAAGTGCTCCCCTGATCTAAATCCGATTGACAACATTTGGGGATGGATGGCACGGTAGTGGATGTCCTTCGTGAAGCAATCTTCAACACTTGGAGCAATATTCTCACTTGCCTCCTAAAAACACTAGCATCAAGCATGCCTAAACGATTGTTCGAAGTAATCAACAAAAATAGTAGTTTTTTTTTTTTATGTGTTTTAACGCCATGAATCACCTTTCGGTCTTACTCATGACATAAGATGGGTTGTAGTTTATACAGTATTATTATAAAGTTATAATTGAGCCTTTATTCAAGATCATTTAGAAATGTCGGAAGGTTTAGAGCATTTTTTTTTTTTTATTTAAAGCAGATTGGAAGTC
This sequence comes from Xyliphius kryptos, assembly GCA_025769995.1. Taxonomy (NCBI): domain Eukaryota; kingdom Metazoa; phylum Chordata; class Actinopteri; order Siluriformes; family Aspredinidae; genus Xyliphius; species Xyliphius kryptos. The sequence goes on along the minus strand of JAOUQT010055602.1, from coordinate 5,626 downwards.
TTGGGATATTTTTTGTTTGTTTCTGGTATTTTTGTATTTGTTACATTCCAGGATTTATGAGCTTTATTGTGATAGCCATGTCGCAAGTTATTGATGGCTCTCCCTTTAGGACAAGAATGGTGTAGCTACTCATTACTAAGTCCTTTTTAAACACTTTCTGTTTTAAGGGGGTTTCCAGGTTTTTTTTGAGCTATGGGTTTAAACTTTTGATCCACTGATGACGAGCATATTTCAATTAAATTGTTGTTTTTAAGAAGTTCCCTGCTCAAAGGTTTTTGTCTCTTGCTCTGATTTCTTCTTTTAGCATCAGGAAGCTCTACTTGGAACCTTCTTAAGATCCGCAGCCTGCAAAATGCAAATTCTTACAATTTTTTAACTGGTCTTAAGATTTTGATCAGGAGTGTACTTCAAACATATCATGATTCCATGGTAAGCAGAACTGACAACTATACACAAAGTGTCTGGTAAATGGATGTAGTATGTGTGTGGAAAAAATATCTGATAATAATGGCATACATGACAGCTGTCGATGTTTTCCACTGGTGTGATTGTCAGCGCTCTTCTGTGATCCAAAGCAACATTACAGGAGTCAGACTTGCCAGAAAAAGAGGCTTTGTCAAAGGGCATCTTAGATTATAGTAGTGCAGTATCTATTCTTCTGACTGTAGAAAAAACAAAAAGATCTGGTATAAGAGCAGACAGACCCAAATAGAAAACCCCTTATGAAAAATAATTATTTGTTTAGGATATTAAATGATAAATGAAAATAATAATAAATCATAATTACTTAATTTCTATGAATAATTATGGCCCATATTTAAAATCTTTTTAAAGTTTCCTTATTATTCATATTATTGCCTGAAAGAACATTAGTCATCATTATTATGTATTTGTTCTGTGGTAAAAATAATTAAATTGACTGACACCAGAAAAAAACATTTTTAACAATGTTTCTGACAATACTTTTAAAATGACACCCTTACTAAGGAAAAGAAAGATCACTCACAAGAATGTAATGTTTGAACTTTATCATGTTTAGTGTTTGTTGAGCTTGTGATGTACAAGGTCTCTATTTGATTAAACATTTGTTTATAATGCAAAAACTATTAGGATTTTAAACACATGTAAACAACTTTAAGTTGCCCAAGAAGGAGTTCCACAGTTATTCTTTTTTTGTGTGACTGTCTCCATGGCTTTTAGGGGTTAGGCATAATAAGAATTGTAAAGCTGTTAATACAGTCTGAAGAAATTGGTAAATAAATAAACTTTAAATTGAAATCTAAACCCTTTGGAGTGTTATTTTATTTAAAATTAAATTTGTAAAGAAGCTAATATAACTGAAAACAGCTAACTACGCAAATATATTAAACTCCCAGGGTTATTATACCCTCAATTGATTTTATTCTACAATGATGACACAGTCATATTCCAAGATGATAAGGCTCAGGATTAATCATGCTCAGATTGTAAAAGAGTGGTTCAGGTAGTATAAGACACCAGTCCAGACCTGAACCCCATTTATAAGCTTTGGGATGTGCTGGAGGAGATTGTGCGCAGTGGTCCAAATCTCCATCAACAATACCAGATTTTGGGGAGAAAATAATGCAAATCTGCAGATGGATGAACCACAACACTGCTCTCCACCTGACAATATACAGAGCGCAAAATCTGTATTAAGTTTCTAAAGCACGACACCTTTAGCAATTCATACTTTTTATTTACTTGCAATTTTACGTAATTATGTTCTTTAACCTCCTAGGACCTGGCGTCCACATGCGTGGACAAAAACGCATGCTATGCCAAGAGTTCGGGTCTTAGAAGGTTAAACAGAAACGTTACTTTCGTGTCTATATGGCATTTTTTAAATAAGTACAAAAGGGATTTAAATTCTCCATTCCGTACAGCTGATTAATAGATGTAGTTTGTGTATAGGGGACATTGCGGATAAAAACAGCCCTGGTGAAAAGATGCTGGTATATTTTGCTGCAAATATTAAGCTGCTGCAAAAACAATCACAAAACCAAACATGCATCGTGGATAAAAAATGTAAATAATAAGTAAACACGGGAAAGGGATCAAAAAAGAAAATAAACGATGAAGGTAGATGGCTGCAACAACCAGCCATACATTGTTTAGCTTTAAATGCTAGCTACTTATTTCTATTATTTTATTATATTTTTGTACTCACTTTGCGAAAGGAGGCAGACTTTATGTACAGTGAAACATGTCCAAAAGTAAAAGACAAAAACCCCGCTGTGCTGAGCTTGATGATGGGCTATATCGTACTTAAATGTTCTTTCCTGAATGAAAACTTCCTCTACCGACCGGACGTTGTATTACTGCCTCAGTCCTGTTTGGTCCACCCGTAAACCGACCTACTATGCGAAGACGACAACTCTGATTGGCCACTGTTGGGTTTCAACGTCACCGGATAGGCTGCTAGAACAGAAGGCGGGATTTTACGATTGCGGTTTTGAAGCAACACTTCATCCCCAACCGCCATCTAAAGGCGACTATGAGAAGCGCAGAAGGCTTTTCCCTATGATAGAATTATTATAGTTGCCCTCAGAGGTATGGAAGCTCATTTCCGCCACTGGGGGAAGAAATGGCAAACGTATCTTAGAATTCTGACTTTATATCTCAGAATTCTGACTCAGGAGGCCAGCACAATTAGCACTCCGGCCTGTAAACATGGGATAAGTCAGGACGAGTGTTCAGTAAACTTCTAACTTCCACTATCCGAGCCAATAATGAGATGAGATGAGCCATGTTCACAGTGTAAACAAGACTTATTCTAGTTGTTACGGCTCTAGGAGCTGCTTGTGTAAAGACTAATGTCTAGTGCCAGCTCCAAAGTATATAATGCAACTAATTTCCTGTAGTGGCAACATGTGAACAGAACAGATGATAAAAGAAAACAATGACAGCAAAGAAGTGGGCATCTGTGTACAATTTCTATGGCAATACTAGCAACAAACACAAACTTTAAAATGTCAAATAACATCAAATTTATTTAGGATTGAATTACAAAACGATTAGGCCTGACAATAATGATTTTTAGGTGATGATTATAATGTGCAATTACAGCTTAAACTTTACCAAAACACACTAATGGCAAGCATCAACATAGATTGAACAAAAAAAAGTAACAATTTGTTTTTGTTTCTTTTTCTCATGAGCTGAACTCATAGATTTAAGATTCTATGTACACAAAGACCCTTTTCGATCAAATATTGTCTACAAATTTGTCTACATCTGTGTTAGTGAGTGCTTCTCCTTTGCTGAAATAATCCATCCATTTCACAGGTGTGGCAAAGCAAGATGGAACACCTGTACAATAATTATCCATCAATATGCCACACCTGTGAGGTGGATGGATTACGTTGGCAAAGGAGAAATACTAACACAAATTTGTGGAAAATATTTGAAAGAAAATGGTCGTTTGTGTACACAAAAAACATCTTTGCTCTTTTGAGTTCAGCTAATAAAAAAAGTGGAGTAGATTGTCAGGGCTTTGTGCAAGTTAGTCAAGTTCTTTCACTCTAAATACACCCAATCAAATGTTCCAAGTGCATTGCTATATGGACACATTTATGTTGACCTAGAAAGGCCTTTCTTAAACTGTTCTGAAAGGTAACTTAAATGCTTAGTTGTCCAGACTGTGTGGCTATGTGCTTGATTTTATACATCTCTGGCAATTAGACTAAATGATGCCCCTTAGTTTAGTTATAAAAAGATGGGTACAAATATTTTTGCATATGTAGTGTAAGTGAATTATTCATTATTTTCCACTTAATCCTGTACTAAAGTTGTGGTGGGTTCTCTATGCTCATCCAGAGGAGGAGGTCTCAGGTGTTAGGCAGATACACCCAGGACAGGACACAAATCCATCGCTGAGCACACACACAGCCACATACATCAATTTAGAGCATTCAATTTACCTTTAATCCATGTTTTTGGAATGTGGGAGGAAGCCGGAGAACCCAGAGAAAACCCACGCAGACAGGGGAAGAACATGGTAGATTGGGATTCACCCCGATTGGGATTCGAACCGGGAATCCTCCGCTAAGAGGCAAATGTGCTAACCACGAAACCACCATGCCACTTATGTGAATTATGTTGCTTGGTAATCATAATTAACAACAGGAATCTAGCAAGCAACCTTGTAATGCAACTTTAAAGTTTATTTTGTTATTAATATAGGGGGGTGGGGGGCAGTTGTAGGCATGTGGCTTCCAGCCTTGTTCGATACCCCAGTTCTAGAGCAAGACACCCAACCCCAAATGCTCCCCTGACACCATATGTTAAGTGTGGAGGACAAATTTACGGTGTGTAACCAGTGTAGACAAAGTAATCACCAATTTCAAACTTTATTATTATGCTTATTTAGAAAAAAAAGTTAACATACAATGCAAATAGCACAGCTGTAGTAAAACTTCAGATCTGAACATTCTCTGATTCAGAGGTTGATGTACAAATCATCATAATCTACAGCTAAAATAAAAAAAGAGCACAAGAATAAAAGTGCCATTAAAGGGGCATTCAGTCACACAAGGCAAATTGGGTTGCTAAGAAAAATTAATCCATGTGCTAAACCAAATTTGTCCAATAAAGAGTTCAAAGCTGGATCATTTAATTTAAAGTGACCACAATGTCTACAGTGTTAGAGCAAAAGTTACTGGTACATATTTTTTTGAATCTCTGACAAGCAAATAATTTTTAAAAAGTAATTAGGGAACTTACAGTGCCATAGAAAAAAATATTAAGTGAAATAACCGCGTTCATACTCAAGATGAAACATGTACTTTTTTAAAATACAGCTAAGCGACAAGCATTTGTGATTTGAATCATAGAATTCAGCTCTTTTGTTTTAACACTGTAACTTTACGGTGGATTTTAGCAACCAATTACACACTTGTGTGACCTTTAACATCAGGAGCTGCGTTTATCCACTTCGGTGACTGTCGAAGGCACACCCACTGCACGATCCACATCTGGAACTGACATCCCTTCTGAGGTTAAACGCTTTTGACTTTGGCACTCATCAGCTATAACATAAACATAAGCACACAAAAACAGTTTTACCTAATAAATTCCTGCAGAACCAAAAAGTCTGAATAATAATAATAATTAAACTTTTAAAAGTAATCAGTTAGTTCAACACACTTATAAGTACTTCTGAGATTCTTGACTGATTTTTGACAGCTAAACATGTAGCCTTTCTGACAGCATAATTACTGCGGACATACAAATAAGCCCACCAATGAAAAATGCAGGCTAATGCAACAATGTCATCAGTCTTGTTGTCTTTAAAAGTCATAATTTCTGTTGGATTCTTTGTGCATTATAGATTAGGGTTCGTAGGATTGTGCTCACATGTTCATGTGATTACTAAGATTGTTGTGTTATATATTGCAATGTGCATGTCACCCATGATCCCATTTTATAATACATGACACGAAGCAATCTACAAATCAGTAATTGTGCTTACATTTTGCCAGGCTACATGGTGTGTGAATAGGCTGGGTCTTCTGCTCATCATCTCTGAGAAGGGCAGAAACCTTTTGCACCACATAGGACCCAGCTGAGTAAGAACGAACACACACACACACACACACACACACAC
>JAOUQT010055576.1:0-10680 GCA_025769995.1 Xyliphius kryptos | reverse complement strand
TTGCTCCAGGGTCCTGTTTCAACCCTGTGTTCTGACCCAAACTAAGTTGGGATCTTTGTAAGTCGCTTTGGATAAAATTGTCTGCTAAATAACTAAATGTAAATGTAATTTTAAAATATTGAATTACCACAAATGTATTATACACGTCCAAAGAATAATCCATAGTGGGTTAAAATAGCAACCAATAAAAAAATAAAATTCATACAGATGTGTAGACTAGACATGAAAATTATGAATATTGATCAGAAGCACAAAGTCTAATTACCAAGCAGCCTTTTAGGAAACACTCTCCTCCAGATACTGTACATTGAGTTATTAGGGCCTGAAAGAACTGCAGACTGGCAAACTGGCCTGCATTAAGCCATGACTTAAACCACATTAAACAATTATTAGTTAACATTGGAATTGTGTAATAAAGATTACGATTGTAAAATTCCTAATGGTGGTACTAATAAAGGTTTATCTTATCTTATAAGACATGCCCTTTAATCAAGGATCATTGTCAGACTGATGCCCTTCTTAGCCAATTAGATTTAAGGAACGAAACTACTGGTTTAATAAAATGTGGTATTTTCTACATTTGAGCTTGCTAAGTTTAAAGCTAATGTGTATGTGTGCTTGTTTGTGTGTTCGTTCCACTATAACTGTCTTTCAGGTGTCTGCAACAACACTGCCAGAATGCTGCAACCCTGACCTTAGACTGAGGATCAAAGTGACTGATGATTGTCATTCAGTTTTTTTAAGATCGTAATTCAAATAAACTTTTGATGACATCACACAATTGGTTTTAATAAACTGAACTGAATGTGCTATTTAAATTAAAAAATGTAAACTGTCATTTGGACTAATCGGTGTAAACACCATACAAGGTTTATTTTAAAATAGGTAAACACCAACATGTAGGCTGTACTCCAACACAGCCACAAGAGGGCAGCGTTCACCTATCTATAATCAAGCAAGTTGTAAACCTGCTGGTCCGTCTTGTTTCTTCACTGGAGCTTCCAGGAACTTGTTTTAGCATAGTCTTTTTAAACTTACGGTAAGAATACGCTCATTTTACCTTTCTTAACTGACCGCTCCTTTTAATTAAACCGAAGATACGACCGGAATGTTTAAAGACACTTACTTTTGATATTAGTTTTCTCAGTTTCCACACCAGCAGCTTCTTTTTGCATTCGGGTCTGTTAAGAAAAGAAAAACAATTAATGCTCTTTATCAGTTGAACTTATTAAAACATGTTTAAATTGGCATGGAAATCGCTCTAATCCTTAAACGTCACTTAGAATGGACGAGCAGTATGTCGATACTTAATATACTAGTTGGTCGTTTCTCACCAGGTCTCCGGTGCAAGTGTTCAGATCTGCCTTCTTTTTATCCGCATTCGCCTGAGTTTCTTTGGTTTCAAGCTTTAGTTTCTCCACTAAGCTCTTGGTCGTCTCCATCTGCGCGTTGGTCTTTACTATTTGCTCCTGAAAGTCCTTCAGTACATCACCGGTTATCTGAATCCTGACCTGCTCGAAATAGTTGGTCTTGTTAAGCTGAATTTCAGTTTTCCTTTTAGAGTGAATATATGACAGAAGTCCTAAACTCCATCCCACCAACAGAGTCGTTGTTACAATTTGGAATTTCATAATGCTGTCCAATTTTTACGCTTTTGATTCCGTTTGACCTCAGGTCTTTTACTACCGGTTAATCGGACAAACTGTGCTACTTCCTCTGAACTATGTGCGGTGTTACACGCTGGTTATTCAAAACTAACAAAATTTGACTACTGAAGCTGTACACGTTTTTGCTACGAAACTGCGAAAAGTATACGTGGATTCCACCGCGCACCTGCTGCAAGCTCCGCCCACCGAGTTACACCTGGCACACCCCTTCATTAAATTAGGCAATGAAGAGAATTATATAAAGAAAAGGTTGTAAGGCATATACAGGGAGCAAACTGTATATAATGTAAAGGAATACATGAGCGTGTAAGTAACACCTGCTGGTTACTTTGCATAATAGAGAGAGAAAGACCTTTACCATGTACCTTTAATTTTATTGTTAGTAATTTTATAGTATGGTCACAAATGCAGGTACTTCCTTGTCTTTCTTTTAATAATTGACAACACTTGCCTATTTTACAGGTTAATATGGTTAATGTGAATACAAGCCATTTTCAGAAGGATAGTGAAATGTAAATGATATAAACAGAAAAGGGTTGTGCCTTTTTACTTCCCTTACAGACTGCTGTTCCACTAGATTTTTTTTTTACCACACCTAAATATCTCGTTGGACAGGTAAGCCAGGAGTACAGGCAGAAGACAACTGAGTTTAATTACAGGCCAGAACGAGGGGGTAGGTGCAGTCACTGACAAAGCTGTTGTAATAAGATAGCACCAACTCTATAAGTGAACTGCATTTACTTGCACAGGATGAGGGCAATTACAGGTTTAATTTTGTTGGCAGCCTGCATACTATTAGCTGTAGCTTATCAGGCCATACAGCAAGAGTTAAACATCCGCAGACTGAATGCCCAGATTTTTTTAAACACCGATGGAGTGAAGAGGATGGAGGATACAATCCTATCTACTAAGCTTCAAATTCAAAAGAAAAACGGTGAACTGGCACCCTGGAACAAGCAGAAAGATGACCTGACAAAAAAGAAGAATGAGCTGGCCAAAATCAGTGATGCCTATGTGAAAAACATGACTACATGTGAAAATCAGAAGGTAACTCATTTAATCATCTAACACTGTTTTCTAAGATTTAAATTAATAATGTTTGTGTCTTATAATTAAAAAATATATTTTATGATGTTTGTGGGAAGATTAGCAAATGCAGTTGTGTATAAATCATGGCTTTTTCACTGTTCATACAAACTACTACATGATAGACAAGGCATGTCACTTACAACACTTCAATTCAAATCTCTTTTAATGAACTGGTATGAATACATCATAATATTGTTACTTAGAGGTAAAGAATATGATTAAATGGTTTCTATTTAAACATTAAGTGTCATGATCTAGGCTGGTCTGCAACTGGTCTGGTGTAGGCTTAATAACAGTCTGTGGTAAAAACACGATGTGAGTTCTGATTTTAAAAATGTTTGACATGTGCTAGAGGAAATTTTATGAGAGGATTTTTAATGTTTTATCATTAAAAAAAATCTCGACCAAAAATTAATGACACTCTAGATGGTAATAATATTATATGAATGTGTGTCATTTTCAGTGTGATTTAATAAATAATAAATACGGAATTACTAACACTCTGGGGCCCTTGACAGTAAATTTTTGTCCAAAGGTAATAGGTTTATTATATTAGACATTTCTCAAAATAAGTTATTCATAATATACCCCATGACTGGCAGGAAACAACAGCAAATACTTGCACATGTAAACAATCTAAAACTCTGAATAGAGTTGAAATTAACCTCAACAATATAAAGTAAGCAAATAAAGTAAGCTTTAAAAGAGTGTATATGCACAAAATGCCATGTTCATACACTACTAATGTCTACACCCCTGCTGCATTTCCTCTTTCAAAAGGAATTTCCTTATGCAGTATGCAAACCTTTGTATGATTTTCCAACTTATAGTACTTTTGCCTTTTATGTGAATCATGCATTTAACACTTATAATCAGATCAGTTCATGGCTAGTAAACCGAAGATCAGTGTTGTTTTAAGATGTTAAAGTTTTTTCTTATAGTTTGTGATCGTTATTTTGATTAGGGAAACACTCATAACCAGCAGAAACTATTTTTGTACAGTTTCCTGAGTTTATTTTAATTTTGTGCAAGTATTAATTTGCATGTCTGACATTTTTGCACATTTGATATCAATTGCCTTAAAGAAGAAGACAGGCTTTTTTATTTGCATGTGACTATATAATTAAAAAGTACAAATTGAAAACTTCTTATAAAATTGCATTTTTAAGTTGATTCAGCACATTAAAAGCTCTATCATAGTCAGAAGGTATATGAAAAGCAATTTTGTGCTACAGTAAAACACCAAGCATTGCTTACTGAAAAATGTACTAAAGTCTGGAGAGCAGGTTGAGGTGTTTTATTCCTAAAAAAGTAAACTCTGGCACCACTGCAGGCATCATTTCTATTAAATGGACTGTAGCTTTCTGCAGTGTTATTAAGGCACCTCTGTCAGCCCTTTACATGCTGGTATAGAGAAAATCTGACAGACCTTGTTAAGACACATAGTAAAGGTGCAACAGAGGGTGCATGTGACCTCTTAATGTGTACATTAAAATCTTCACAGATTTTAATGTACACATTAAAACATGTACACATGTTTTAATGTACACATTTTTGCCTCTTTACAAGTGGCAGTGTTATCAGGGATTGACAACAGTAGCAGCCCAAGCTTCTCAACAAAGTCTTCAGACTGGCCATAATAATACATTGGTATTTACAAGTATCATAAAATCTGAAAAGTAGATGTTTAACATAGATTGTTCCGCAGTTCTTCTTCCTCAGTAACCTTGCAAAGGTAGACATGCATTCATACAATATTACAAATATAATTGATTGCAGATCGGATAACATTTAATGTGCATTTTTGTCCAAAAGAAGAATAACCCTTAAGGTGCAAAATTATAGTGTAATCTGGCATATTGTAAATGTTTATAGTGACCGAGAATATACATTCAAAAACAACAAATATTTAATTTAAAATTACCTTTTTAAAATAAACTCTTATCCACATATGTTCCTATCTATATTTGTGTTTGAAATACTCTTGTTTTCATTTAGACAAACAAAATAAGGCAGTCATTTTCATTAGGTTGTTCCTAAAATTTTGTAGTACCCATCAGTGGGTAGGCCCTCATTCTTTTTAAATTTTCGATTTCTTGTCTTACTTTAGAAAACACTTGAAAGGAAAAAGACAGAGGATGGTGGGGCTGTAGAGAAGTTAAAAAGTAAGACATGTTATATTTGGAACCATATGGGCCTAGTACAATAATAACTCTTTTTATAATGTTGATTTTACCTCTCTCCCCACATAGCTAATCAAAAAGCTGAGGAGCAGAAAATTCAGGAAGAAATAAAGAGTTTTCAAAAAAATATACTGGATAGAGATGTTAAGATCTGCCTATACTTGGAGAATGACAATGAAGAAGGAAGGTTTGTGTGGTCATTGCCGTCATTGAGAATCTATTAATTTTTCAATTTATTTGTTTAAGTTGTGATTTCTTATTGTATAATTATTCTATAATCATAACTGCTTATTTAATAAAAGTTAGTTACATAGAAAACATGATTGTATGTTGGTGGTTTAAAAACAAATTTGTTTGAATTGTACAGGAAACTTTGTGAAGACAAAAAGAGGGCCCAGACAAGCATGCAGTGAAAAGAAAAACTGTCCTGAAAACAGTGAACACATCTCTAGATATTTTGATGTTCCATATTATTGTTGGAATTATTGTTAGAGAAGCAGTGCTAATGATTCTACACCATTTATTTTGTATTGAAGCAGAATGGTTGCATTATGTTCTACAACTAATTTAATCCTTTTGACCATATTTGCTTTTTAAACAGGTTTACCAGGATATGAACCCCTCTAGTCCTGCACAGCCTGTGTACACATTAAGGATGTTTGTCACTAAACATGCACCATTTCAGTCTTGTACTTAGGCGAAGGTTAGAACTATGAAATTTTAAATGTATTGCTTTAAATAAATGGTTTTACAACAGCTCAGCTTATATTACATTATCATGTGACTGTAAAAAAAATAAGTGAAATATCTGCTACAATGTACTCATTTTGATGACATTTTAGTTATGATAACAAATGTCTCCCACATGGTAATCTTATTTACAAAATTATTTATATATTTGGATTTTTTTTATGTGATCTACAGTACTTAAATATTTATAATAGTTTTTTTTATTCATAAAATAAAGCATTCATAATAATGACATTAATAAGGTTTATTGAAAATGCATTAAGCAAATACAAATGCTGTATAAACTGGATAAACACAGATTTGCAAATTAGTAGTTTGTTTATCAATTACCTCATCACAATTTACCCTAAAACACATAAATATTAGGATACGTATAACAATTTGACAGTATTTGCATCTTACAAGCATTATTGCTACAGCAATTCAGAAATGATTTGTGTATAAGTGTACTGTACACAATGAAATGTCTGAGAAAGGATCTTGACTGACAGTACCATTATTAAAAGTCATATTTCAGAGCAAATACACTGCAGATAAAATGACTATGAGCTAACAGTAAATAAAATAGTCTTTTAAAAGTTTTATATTTTAGCCATTCAAACAAATTAGACAACAAGCTGAGCAACAAAATTCCATTGTACTTGAATTTTTTATTTTTATTTTTTTTTACTAACTCCTACACAACACAAGAAACTTGTTGCCATTAAATGTGTGATGTCTTCTATGTGTGTACTTGCTTTGCTAATTTGAATTGTATTCAGAAGAAGCATATGTGTGATCAGCCCAAATACTATTTTTAACATAATGAGGTCTGATACTAATAGTTGTGAAAGATAGTGGGATCAGTATGCCTTTTTACAGCTCTAGCTGATGAAATGCCAGGCCCCTCTGACTCAACTCATTGGCATAAAGCTGTCTTTCCTGTTGCAGTAGCCTGCACAGAGCCTCTCTCCGTACCTTTCGAAACAAGAAAAACAACGTTATTATGAATAAGGCACTAGGATCTAGTTTATGTTTAATGTAAAAAGCATATTTAATAGTGATAACATTTCGACTAAACAAGAAAAGTGTTATATTTACAGCACATCAGAGTAAGGCTTAAAACTTGTGGATCAAAATAAAATCAATTCTATTCTAATGTTTGCCTATACCTACCATTATAAAAGCAATGTGACCTGTGTTGGCCTTTTGCTGACAGCCAAGCTGCAGGCGGGTCAAAGCCCTGGAATAACTGGTTTTGTTGGCTTCTTGAAATTCTGCTTTTTGTACCGCAATCCTGCACCTGATAAACAGGTATTTTCAGTGGCAGGGTTTATTGCTAGCATTTCATTATTTATTTTAAGGGCAAAAAGGGCACCTTTCAAATTCAGCACATCTGTCAATCTTCTTTTCATCATTCTACCGAACAAATATAAAGGCATTTGCTGAATATGAGTGGCTAGTTACTTAAAAACTCAACAAACCAGTAGTTATCCCTTTGATGTTTACCTGCATCCTGTCCTTTTCTCTCTGAACAAGCTTGTTGTTAGAACGACATTCTGCGTGGCCAAACATTTTAATTGTATTACAGCTGTATGTTCGTGCAGGAACTGCAAACGTTCCAGCCCCCTGCCTCTCACATTCACAAGCTTTGAACTGTAACTTTTCAAAACATGCGGTTGTTAAGGGACGTCAGGCGAAGGTCACGTGGTTTTAAAATTCTCATCTTAAGCCAAACGATATTTTAACTGAGGGCGCAAAGTTTACATAAATTATTTATGAACTACATTATTATTGAACTTTAGGGGTTACTAAACACTTATGAACAGTGTACACTAACAGACACTGTTAAGCGGGCAGGTGTTACTGGACCTTTAAGTTCCGGCTGAATCAAGGACTCGGTGACGTTGACTCACAAGAGAGTCGATTTTTTTTGTCAGAGCGTTACTGCGCTTCTTTCAGTGTTTCAGTTAGCGATCGAGTTTTCTGAAAATTAATATTTTCCCTCCTCTGGATTTTTGGGTTATCTCGCCTCGGCGTTTTCACTTGAACTCCTACACTACTAGTTTATTTTTGTGTTTCAATCTAGATCTGATCTGTTCTTTTCATCATCCAGTTGGTTCCCCTTTCATGTCCACTCGAACATTTTACTCTGTTCAATATTAGTGGTCAACAGAAATATATAAAGGGTATTTTCAGTGTACTGGATGTACACACATTCTATAAAAAAATATTGTAAAAAATAAAGTCAAGGCGATATTAAGATAAATAAGTAGTGCACTTCAAAGGGAACCTGCATGTGAATGAGACACGTCTTCGCGTTTACAGGAAGTACTAGGATCATGATCACGTGTCCTAGTGTGTCATCGCCGCCACTGGTCTGAAAGTCACCGGCGTGGTGTTTAGGGTCTGTTATCTAATTTGTTTAAAAACACCAAACTGTCACTGATAGAATAATAAGATATACATGGAAGTAATATTAAGTGTAAACAACTCGATGTATTCTTTAATTAACCTGTTGACTGAATTAGCATTAGTTCTCATGTCAATGTAGATGTGTCATTGTGCTGTAATTACTTGACAAGTTGAAAGTGTGATTACGAATATTTATGTTCACGTATGTTTGGCAATTATGATACGACGGATTTTACAAGGCTTTCTGCGAATGAGTGGTCAGTACAGTGACTTATTCCGAAGTGGTAAAGCAACAGAAAGGTTTCTGAACCCCGTAGTGAAACCTCATGGTGCTGCATCTTCTCCGAGAGCGCGAGCTCAGTCGGTAAGATCATTCCTCACCAACATATAATGTCTTCAATTCAAATCTCATGTTTTACACGTAGTACATATATTAAACAAGCGAACATAGTGATCTTCACCGCTCTCAAAAATAAGGGGAACACTAAAATAATACATACTAGATCTCAATGAATGACATATTTTAGTTGAAAATCTTTATGTCGTAGACAGTGGAATGCGTTGAGAACAAAATAACATAAAAATGATCAAAATGTAAATCAAAATTCTTATCCCATGTAGGTCTGGATCTGGAATCCATCCATCCATTATTTTCCGCTTAACAGGGTCATTGGTATTCCCCATGCCCATACAGAGTACAATATCTCGGGAGCTGGGCAGACACACCCAGGACAGTGCGCCAACCCATCGCTGGGCACACACTCACACACATCAACACACACACTATACGGGCAAATTTATAGCATTCAGTTTACCTGGAATACGTGTTTTTTTGACTGTGGGAGGAAAAGGGACATGGAGAGAACATGAAAACTCCACTCAGATCGGGATTCCAGTCAAATCCCCAGCGCTGAGAAGCAAACATCTAAGCCACCATGCCGCCCCAGGATTTGAAATCATACTCAGAATCAAAGTGGAAAATAAAGTGACAGGCTGATCAAACTTCAGTTGAAATTCCTCAAGACAAGTTACAATAAGGCTCAGCAGTGTGTGTGTGTGTGGCCTTAACATGTTTGTATGACCTCCCTACAACGCCTGGTGAGGCGGTGGATGTTGTCTCTTACGGCCCCCTCCATGTCTCCTGGTGTACTGGCCTGTCTCCTGGTGTCTGCTCCATGCTCTGGACATTGTGCTGACAGACACAGCAAACATTCTTGCCACAGCTCACATTGATGTGCCATCCTGAATGAGCTGCACTACCTAAGCAACTTCCGTGGATTGTAAACACCGCCTCATGCTACCTCTGTGGTGAGAGAACTGACAAAATGAAAAATTTACCAATACATCAGCCAGAAAATATGAGAATAGAGAAAAGGTCTGTGGTCACCACCTGCAGGACCACTCCTTTAAAGGTATTGTCTTGCTTAGTGTCTCTCATTTATTTTGCCATTTGCAGCATCTGTGCACAACAGCAAGTAAAATTGATTCACAATCAGCGTTGCTTCCTAACTGGGCAGGTTGATTTCACAGAAGTGTGGTTGACTTGTAGTTACATTGTGTTGTTTAAGTTTTCCCTATATTTTTTTATGGAGCAGTATATATATATAAGTCATATTAGGTAGGTAAGTCCTATTAAATGGTAAGTCTTATTAAATAGGTACGTATATAGGTTTTTAGGTAAGGATATTTGCTTTTAAAACGTTCATTTTCACATCTTCCCTTTTCCACAAGATGTCGCTGTGGCCTTTCAATATCCAGCCACGAGACTTTAGCCAGCCGAATGCATCGTGGAGCGCTGAGATGCGGAGCGTTTATGATCATTATAATGCGCTGTGTGAGGTAAAGACAGAAGTGGAACATGGAAAAAAAGGACTTTGGCACAGGCTGCCCAGTTACAACCGCACTCTTAAATATTCAACTGGTAAGTCTCACACAGTGATGTAGGTTTATTTTTATTCTAATTCGTTCTGACCATTTAGATTAGATTAGATAGATCCCAAAGTGACATTAAAGGCATCCCTTAGCAGCTCCATGTTAAAAAAAATTCGACAACATCTTCAAAATAGAAATGTAAAAAAAGTAATATGATTGCCCCGCAATTAGAGTGGAGAGGATGCTGCGGGGCACTTGGCGTATAATGATTGGCCCATGGGTAGAGGGAAGGGAATGAGATGGGGCAGCGCTAATAAAGATGGAATTAAAGAAAGTTATCTTGCCAAATAAGCTAATCAATGAGTTTAATAGATTTACTAAATTGGTATAAAAAATAGCTGGTAGGGAGAGATTTCGAGTCAGTTGTCCAGTGTAGCAAACACCTGATGATTATTATTTTTCTGCGCTATGAGTTAAACGAACAGTCTAATGGACAAAAGACTTGAACATGTCAGGGAAGCAGCACTGGAACAACAGTCTGCCCCTGAAGGAGTTCTTTAAAGAATTTTTAATCATTAACTTAATCATTATTACACATCAAGAATAGTTATTTCAGCATCTTCAAGAAACAACTCAAAACACATTTCTCCTTGAAGCACTTGCTATATATATATATATATATATATATATATATATATATATAAAAACAAAACATGAGTAAATAG
>JAOUQT010055566.1:0-10680 GCA_025769995.1 Xyliphius kryptos | reverse complement strand
TTCTACCTGTTGTCTGTTCCATTTGCACAACAGCAAGTGAAATGGATTCACAATCAGTGTTGAACACTAACTGGACACAAGTATATATATATATATATATATATAAAATACGTGTGTGAGTGTGTGTAAAGCTAAAAAGCATCGTTTTTTTACATAAAAAACCCTGTAAAAACCATCTTTTCAACAGTTTGGTTTGTCACAGTTCTGCCCTGTTAGTGCTGCCTGGTCAACTGCAACTGTAAGTGCTATGATAGAGAAGCAAAAATGTCTGGGAATAACAGGTCAGCCGTGAAGTGAAAGTTCACACCATCTCACAGAATGAGTCCACTGAGTGATGGCACATCAAAAAGCATCTGTCCTCCTTTTCACAACCTAATACTAAGATTCAAACTGCCATGAAAAGCAAAACCAGGAACAAACTGTTCTTTAGAAACCTCATAAAATCAGGTTGAATTTTCAAAGCTTAACAATGAGCATCAATGACCAGTGTGGTAAATGCTAAGATGGCAGATGGTTCTTTACCATCACGTTGAGCTTCATAATGCAAAAAAATAAGATTATCAAATGGAACCAAGCAAAACGTCGTTCTAATACCTGCACATACCTGCAGATCAGAGTCTTTGCCGTGTTGGAATTCACACTGAGCTTCTGAGAGGAAATCTAATTAGATAAGCAACAACGGACATCCTCATGAACAGATTGCATATATGCTGACTCAGTCACTGAGGTCGTACTGATGACGCTCGGTCTAAATGAAGGTCAGCTTTCACACTGGACTTGGACTATTTCTTATAAACAACTTTTAAATGTGTGTTCGGTTACACACAATCACTTTGATCCAGCTTGACATTTAATTTTTTTTTTCTGAAATTTGAATTTCTCATCCCATTATCTTTTGCTTAATAGTAGGAACTAGTCATGAGGGGTTTCCCAATTTCCTTCCTCCAATTTCTCCAGGGGAGAACGTTTCAGGCACTGTATACTATATGAAGGCAATTTAACGCAGCCAGTCTACCTAGAATCCAAGTTTTGGGACTGTTGGAGGAAACCGTAGAACCCGAAGGAAACCCATGCAGACACAGGGAGAACATGAAAACCAATTAGGATTCGAAGCCGAGAGGCAGACATGCTTACCACTAAGACAATGTAACTAAATTTTTGTATTTATATTTTTAGTTTACCTACCAAAAATTTAAATACATACAATAATTCCTTTATAAATACTGAGGAGAGCTTTTTGGTAAACAATGGTAGATCAGGTGACTGTCACTGTATGACAGGAAGGTCCTGGGGAGGCAGCTAAGGTTTTTCTTGTGTAGAATTTGTATGTTCTTCCCACTGGTTGCACGTTTTATTTCCTAGAAAAAAAACCTGTTCTGGGTTTTTTTTTCCCCCCAAATACTCCAACCTCCTGCTGCGACTCTAATCTGGATTAGCGGCTCAAAAAAATGTATTACCAATTATACAGAGTCTTTTCTCCACTGCTACCGTAGTGTCAGTTCCAATCAGTCTGGTCATTCTGTGTTAATTATAAAGATGCTTCCGTCCACAGAATTGTGAACACGAAACACCAAATAACACTAAACTATTTCCCAAGAACATACATGACATTATTAAATTTAGTTAAACAGATTTCAAGAATTCGCTTTAATTTTTTACTCGATTGTAAGAAAAGGGAAGAACAGCCAGAATTTCCAGTTGCACAAAGAATGTAATGTTATTAACCAATGAATTGGCAAAGAGACAAGGACAGGAAAACGAAAAACTGGTTTTACACCAAATAATAATCTTATAATAATTTAATAATCATAAATAATAAAAGGACAGCATGGTGGCTTAGCTATTTTTTTCAAAGACAGGTAAGGGAATGGTGGCACGGTGGCTTAGTAGTTAGCACGTTTGCCTCTCAGCGCTGGGGTTTCCTGGTTCGAATCCCGAGCTGGGTGGTGTTTTCATGTCCTCCCCATGTCCCCTTTTTCTCCGGGTTCTCCAGTTTTCTCCCACATTCCAAAAACATGAATTCCAGGTAAATTGAATGCTATAAATTGCCTCATATAGTGTGTGTTTTTGTGTGTGGATGTGTAAGTGCCCTGTGCCGAGATGTTCTTCCCTGGATGGGCATGGGGAACCCCACCACGACCCTCATAAAGAAATAAACACAAAATAATGAATGAATGAATAATAAAGACTGGAGTCTCAATGTAAAGTCAACCATTTCTTATTAACAACTGGGAGCTGTCCAGTGCTGATCCTGCAAATGAAGTCTTAGTGGCTGAACATCGAACACAAGGGTGTGGTATTTCAGTGATAAGGGTGTTGGGCTGTAAGTCTAAAGGTTGGTGCTTTAAATCCCAGGGGGAATGGTTGTTACCAATGTTGGCCCTTGAGCAGGGCCCTTAAGGCCCTTATTGCTCAAGGTGGATGACCCTGTACACTAACCCTGCATTAATTATAAGGATAATCTGTCTCGATTGTGAGCATGTGTGGCCTCAGCCACATTGAACTGACACAAAATATGTTGGCGGCTCGGCCGAATGGAGACTCTAACAGCTTGTGTGAGCAGCGCATTGTGAAGCTGTTATAACTGGACAAGAGGGACCGGTTGTAAAGTGCATGGCATAGTTATAAATGTAAACATGAATGCACCCAACTGAACAAGACAGAAAAGTTCAAGGAACAAATACTAATTAAGAGTATATATAAAAATATACGCACAACAAGAAAGAAATATAAAATGGGAATCTGTGTTCAGGACCACTATCCCTAACGCTAACCCTAGAATTAAATGAGGATTTAAAAGACGGATATCAAACATTACAAATGCCCAGACATTTAGCAAAATAGGGTTTGCATTTAGTTTCTCAGAATGGATTCATGGTGCGTCTGAGTCTGTGCTCTCTGATTTCTCCATTCTGTTTTCACAAGCGACAGATTATGTGAAGGAGTATATGTTAAAAAGCTTGTGTGAAAAGCCATTGGCTGTTTTGTTCTCTGGGTTTTGCACGCTGACGTGCTCCAGACACTGACTGCAGAGCAGATCTACTGCATTTGGATTGATCCACAGGAAAGTCTTCCATTTCATTCACCTTTCAGTTTCTCAAATCCTGCACGCTGTGCATGTGCATTACCCACCGATTGACGCAAACACACAGGGTCACATCCTGGTTAAGACACAAAAAACTAAACAAGGAAACAAAACTGTGATGACTCAGATGCAACGGTTTTGATGCAACATGTATTGTCCATCTCCAGGACGATGGGGCTGCCCACCATTCGGCTTTCTGATTTGCTAATGAAGATCAGTCTGACAACATGGAGCAGTAATGTTCTGTACCACTAATGATGCAAAACTATAATCAAATGCAACACCCTGCTGCTGTCCCCTTTGCTTCCTCTCTATCTGTTTCCACGCACTTTCTTTCCTTCTGCCTCCTTAGCTTTTGGTCTCTTCCTTTCATTTGATCTCTCATTTTTGTCTCGGGAGGTGTGCTTGTGAGCCAGTAATGATGATTCAGCCCACCGTGCTCCTGCTCTGCATTGCTTATTCCTTTCAATATAGGTTTTCTGAGCATGGTATTTGATTCTATAGTGCAAACGGTCTATGAGATATGGCACCTCTGGGCTGTTGCTGGCTTTTGGAATTCAAAAAACATCTGGGACATATTTAGGAGACATATGACATGTTGACCTACAAGTGAGCCATAGATGGTCCACATATATAAAACCTCATCTGGTCTACATGTCCCAAAAAACATCTAGAGCACATTTGGCAGACATATGGCACTGCTATCTTCAAATGAGGAACAGGTGGTCCACATTTCTTCAAAAACATCTGGACCACATTTTTGACACATATCGCTAACTACAAGGAAGTCATTGGTTGTCCACATACATGTCCCCAAAACATCTGGGACATATTTAGGAGACATTATATGACATTTTACCTACAGGTGAGACATATGTTGTCCACATATATAAAACCCTATATGGTCCACCGTCCCAAAAAACATCTAGACCACATGTTGGAGACATATGAGACTTTTACCTACAAGTGGTGGTCCCCATTTCTTAAAAACATCTGGAACACATATAGCTACCTACAAGAGAGTCAGTCATAGGTTGTCCACAGACATGTCCCAAAAACATCTGTGACATATTTAGGAGACATCTGACACGATTACCTATAAGTGAGCAATAGGTGGTCCCCAAATATTTAAGCTTACACAGTCCACATTTCTTCAAAAACATCTGGAACACATTTTTTTGAGACATATCACTACCTACAAGGGAGTCATAGGTTGCCCACATACATGTCCCTAAAACATCTGGGCCACATTTTTGGTGACATAATACACTGTAACCTAAAAGTGAGCCAAAGGTGGTCCATATTTATAAAACCTCATACGGTCCATATGTCCGAAAAACATCCTGACCTGTTTGGCAGCCATATGGCACTGCTATCTTCAAATGAGTCATAGTTAGTCCACATATCCCGACAACATCTGGACAACATCTTGGCCACATTTGGCAGACATTTAGCTCTGCTATCTACCAGATATGAACTGTTAAAACACATCTTGGGGAGATTTGACAGTGCTGTATACATGCGAGGCAACTCTGGTTGACACACGGCTCTAATTGAAAGCATTCTCGGGCCACGTCCTGCAACTAAGTGTCACCATGATCTTATGTCCCTCCTGCAGCAAAGCAACTTACAGATGTGTTCCACGAGACTCGGGCCAAGAGAAATCTCTTAATCTGAGTACACATTAGAATCACTGCTGGGACCCAAATTGGGTGCAAATGCAGTGAGCCATCCGAGTCGTCTAAAACCAGCTCCAAAGACATAAGTCCATTCAATCAGCTCTTTCAAAAACACCTTTAGGGCCAGAAGTGGCCGTCTAACCTCTAAACCTCTAAACCTCTACCAGATGTGGACTGGATCTTTTTTGGAACTTGTGGAACACATTAGGCTCACTTATAAGTACAAGTGCCATAGTTCTGCCAAATGTGGACAGATGTGTTTCGGGACATGTGGGTCAAATAGCTGATTCCACAGATCTTTAAAAAATCTGAAATGATTATGTGGAATGAATATAGTGTGAGTTGGGACTATGGAATCCACGCGCTCACTTTGTTAAGGAATGATGGGGCCAAGATTCAGCTTTGTAGGTACTCGCCAAGACCCCAATCCATCCGATTGCGTTTGATGGTGATAGCAAACAAACAATCGAACGTAGGAAAGTGAGAACCCATTTTTCCAAGGACATGGTAGGTAATCAAGGTGCCAAATTTCAGCCTTGTAGTTTCTCAGGTGGAAGAATTAGTAACGAGTCAGTCATTGTGTCAGTCAGGGCTTTGCCTTGTTTACTTGTTTTACAAGCTCCACCCTCCATATTGATGGACTCTGTGGTTCTACCATAGCATTCTGTAGTCCATCAGTTTCTCTACACACCTTTTTAGTTCCCTTTACTCTGTTCTCTGATGATCAGGACCATGGACAGAGCAGGTATTATTAGCGTGGTGGATAATTCTTAGTACTGCCGTGATACATGTTGGTACACTCTATAAGCCATAAGGGCCACCTTTGGCACACATGCAGTTCGACAGCACCAGCACTGAACCAGCGGTGTCTTGCCTCAGCCAGAAGTCGTCCACCTCCATATATTATCTGAGTTGTGACTATTTGTCTGTGTGTTTGCGTTTCGCACCTTTTTCATGAGAATCAACAGCTTGTACTCACATCTCAGTGCAGCTAACGTTTTATACTCATTCTAATCTTAATAATCATTACTGGGTTGGTGAATCACCAAACACATGTTTTGTCTTGAGTAATGTCTTAAACAGTACTAACATTCACAGACCTGAAGTGTATAAGAGCGTAAAGTGAAGTTTAACATGATCATTTGGCTTGAGGTAGGCGTTCAGGACCTTAAATCAAGCCATGAGCAGGTACCAAAACAGCAGCTGCTGCCCAAATCCCCTGTTTCCGTAAACGATATCTAATAAATCTAAACCTACAGGTCTCTAAATGACTTTGTAGTCACACTAGAAGAAACTTGCTGATCTCAGATTGTGTACTGAATACTTAATGCTACATCACCCTAATCATGCACCAGCGGCATTGTTCGATAGAGACAGTCGCGCCTCTGACAGCAATTTCGGAACGCTCTTGTGTTACTTGACAGACGCGATGAGATGTTTTGTTTTTGTTCCTGTCCCCCCCCCACCCCACCGCATGCCTACTCCCTCTAACTCACTTATGCTCTTCCTAAACATAAGTCATACCAAGGCGTCATTTCCGATTCTCCATAAGCAGCGTGAGTAGAGACATGACGCTTTTGCACGTCCAATTAAAACAAGCACACTTAATGTATTAAGGGTCCTAATAAATTAAAGTGCCCTGCATTATGAGCATATTAGGAAACACACAATAACACACCTGCACCACCATGCCAGCGTCACTGCAGTACTGAGTGTCATCCACCACCCCAATAATATCTCCATTGTCCATGGTCCTGATAATCAGAGAACAGAGTAAAGGGGACTAACAGAGTATGTAGAGAACCAGATGAATACAAAATACCACTAAAGAAGAAACAAAAGTCCATTTTTATGATGAGTGAAGCTATTTAAAGAGCTACAGATTATTTTATTGCTGAAGAACCCAGTAATCTGATATTCTGTCTATTTTGGACATGAATGGTTTTGCTTTGTGATTTATGGAGCTGTATGGAAATGGTTTGTGGGTTTGTTTATGCAACACCCCGTCATAAGTGGTTTGTGTACATCAGTATTTGATAAGGTTTCTAAAAAGTAGTTTCGGCCACTGGATGCTCGTTCCTTAATGAGTTTGAGTAAGTGCTGCGCTGCGAATAGGAAATGAGTGACGAACACGGCTCGAGTTATAAAACCTGTGATGCAAGCAAAGCATCGAGAGAAGCTGACTTACGAAAGTTCAACACTGTAGAGAGAGAGAGAGAGAGAGAGAGAGAGAGAGACAGCAAGCATATTATATAGGACAGGTTGAGCTACAGCCTGTAAATGAAGCACATAAAAGCCAAACTGCCAGGAGAGAGCTCACGGGTACGAAGAGCAGATGATGTGGAAAAAGACTCTACAGGCTCTACAGATTATTTTAAAAATATTATAGGTAAATAAAATATAAATATAATCTCATAACCTCATGTTATTGATCTTAGGTCTGTCCATGAGCAATATAAACAAGAGTCGCCACAACTACAGATGCCCAAACTTTTGCAATCACTTGTAAACAACATTTTACCCAACTACTGTAATCCCTTGTAAACAACAGTTCCCCCAACTACTGTAATCCCTCAAAAACAACAGTTGCCCAAACAACATTTGACTCAACACTTGTAATCCCTTGTAAACAACAACTAACTAACCCAACTACTGCAATCCCTTATAAACAAGTTAGCCAAACTCTAGTAATCCCTAGTAAACAACAGTTGCCCCAACTCTTGTAATCCCTCGTAAACTTTTGACCCAACTACTGTAATCCCTTATAAACAACAGTCCCCTCAACTTTTGTAATCCCTTGTAAACAAAAATTGACCCAATTACTGTAATCCCTCAAAACAACAGATGCCTCAACTCTAGTAATCCATGTAATCATGTAAATTCTCTGTTAGATTAAAGTATCTTTTTAATTAAATCTGGATGTTTCATTTAGTCCCATGTAATCCCTAAACAGTATAGGGAAGGCTTTTATCTGTTTTAAACTATGTCCAATGCACAAAGCAGGATTCCTAAAGGCATAGTAACTTGACCTGCTGTTCGCATCACTGTATTAACTCTCCTCACTCCATGTTCTAAAACATTAAAAGACCTACACACAGAACATTAGTAGATCCTCTGGCAGTTGTGTAATTACTCTTGCCACAGTCCCGACTCCACCCTAATCTGTGTCCATTCGTCCACACCGCGGCCACAGACCATTTAGAACACACTAGTGGGCTCTGTATGTTAGTATCTTTCACATTGGTGGGCTTTATGAAATCATCTTGCAACCGATTGCGTAACATTATAACTATCCAGGAACAGAATCTGAGAGAAGGTTCACCAAAAAGTGGAGCTGCAGCAGAAATTGGGTCGAGCAAAACGTATAAAAGAGCAAATATGGAAATCCATTTTTTATGTTTGTAAAAGTGGAAGTACGAAGGTTTTTGTACTTTTGCCATTTAAATCATCAGAATGTACAAAATAGTGTTTTCAGCGTTACATCTATGAACCAAAGTTTGTACTTTTAGACTTTTTCGGAATATAATAAATCTCAAAAGTTAAAAAAACATCTCAATTATAGTGATTCTGTGATAAAATTGTGCATGCAAACACCAAAACTGAGGCAAAGTGACTCTGTCTACTCTTAAAATCATGCATTGTTTTCTCCATAATCCTTTTCTTTTCCGTTTTCTCCAGCAGTAGCCCATATTTGGTCAGTTTCAGTGTTGGTTTCCAGCAATTATTATTTTATTTTCCAATTCCTTTCATCTCAGAGTTCCTCCCTCACTATGAAATATTAAAACAACAGCTTCCAGTTTCTGACGTCAGACTGCTCTTGCACTTCATCTCCCCTCCCTGAGGACTCCATTCAATCAGCTCCCTCTTTATGCCCTGCATCTCTCTCTCACTCTCCTCAGCCCATCCCTTCCTCCATCGTCGTCTGGCATGTTCTCTCACATAAACACTTCAGCTCATCTTATCTCTCCCTCTCTGTCTTCTTAGCTTTCTCCATTTTGTCATTTTGGGAATCTTTTGCAGCTTTTTTCAAGCTTATCGGAGTCCCTGCACCTTCCCAGAGTCGACTCTCATTCTCTCTGAGGGCTAGAAGTCGTAAGAATGCCAGTTCTCTGTATAACCCCTGCGTGGGCATGTGGTTAGAGTGCCACGTCTGTAGTTTTGTGCCTGTATGCATACAGCCGAGCAGAACTTGGAGCACAAGTACAAAATCCCTCCTACAAGAAAAAGGGATTTAGGTTTCGTTGGCTTGCTTTTCTCTGCACATCTATCACTTAAATTAAAATACAGCTTATTATTTTTCATGGACCACTGACCTTCCATGTTTCCTGTAAGACATGGATTCGCTTTATTTGGGGGTTTATTATTTTGCCAACTTCATGATTTGCATAATGTTATCATTTAAGTATGTTAAAAAATTGCCGTAGGTACATTTCTTCCCCTAATTTGACAGATTGGTATCTAATTGATGTAAAATGTCCATCTCCATGGGTCTGATTTCTGTATCTGACAAAGCAGAACGTCATTCTTCACAAACGGAATTTGTATATATAATCAGATATGCGGCCTTAAGAAATACTTTTCTGCTATCAAAGAAATACAGCTGCTGATCCTCTGCACTCAATGGAGACAGAATGCCCCATGGGCGCCTCCCTGTGGAGGTATTCCAGGCACCACCAACTGGAAGCAGACCCCTGCAGAAATAAGAATAGTCTAGAAATGCCCTGAAATATTTCTTGCCGGGAGAAAAATGCATGGGCTGCCCTCCTCAGTCCTCCACCCCCCATGACCCTGTCTGAAGTAAACGGCAGATAAAGATGATGATGATGAGAAGGAGGAGGATAAAAAATACCCTTAAAGATGAAGATATTTTTGACAAACCACTTTCTCAAATAATATTTAATATTTAATATAATTAGTATTTTTTGTATTTTTTGACTCTTTTCTTTATACAGTGTTTATTTGGAATTTAATTTTATTTCTATTATTTTATTTACAGTGCTTTGCAAAAGTATTCGGCCCCCTTGAACTTTTCAACCTTTTTCCAAATTTCAGACTTCAAACATAAAGGTATGAAATTGTCATTTTTTGTAAAGAATCAACAAGTGGGACACAATCGTAAACTGCAATGGATATTTTAAACTTATTTTTAGAAATAAAAAAACTGAAAATTGGGGCAAGCAATATTATTTGGCCCCTTTACTTTACTTTCAGTGCAGCAAACTCACTGCAGAAGTTCAGTGAGGATCTCTGAAGGATCCAATGTTCAATAGAATCAAGTCCCCATATAAATGCACCTAAAGTTCTTTTAAAGCACAGAGAGCATCATGAAGACCAAGGAACACACCAGGCGGGTCCGAGAAACTGTTGTGGAGAAGTTTAAATCCGTATTTGGATACAAAAAGATTTTCCCGGGCTTTAAACATCTCAAAGAGCGCTGTGCAAGAGATCATATTGAAATGGAAGGAGTATCAGACCACTGCAAAGCTACCAAGACCCAGCCGAATCTGCCAATGCAGTGTGGAGAATCATCCACCACCTAAATAAAATCTGCTGTGTGGTTTCTGGAGCTCGTCAAAGCACCAAGAACATTGCAGGAACATTAACAGAGCCTCACTTTTACAAAACTTCCCAAATCCATTATTACAAATCCCACGTTCTCTCTGTGTTTGCGGGTACTGAAGGTAATGAGGTAATGTTCTGTGTTTGAAATGAGACACATCCTCTCTCTCACTCTTTAACCCAGGTGAAGAGCAGCTGTAGGTGCACTGATGCAGGTACTTCACTGGAAAATGTGTTACATGAACACATGCAGTGTTAGTCTGGTCTATAATGCATGATTTTCTCACCCAGTCTCGAGTTCTTACACACACACACACACACACACACACACACACACACACACACTTTCTCTCTTTT